>JAULBM010029872.1:0-20947 GCA_032357055.1 Geukensia granosissima
GTGTCCAACAAAATACTGTGTCCACACTTACCCAAAGGTTCATTTGTTCACCTTTCACATGTCAACATGCTGTGGTCGTATCCTGCTGCGCTTGCGAAGCACCTGAGTTAGCTTTTTATTTTTTTTCTGAAATATAAGCACACATTGCATGCTAGTATGATATTGTGTATTTAATTCATGTGTAAATTTTAGTGTATTATAAACATCAGAAACCTTAAATTTTTAGAACTATTGTATTTATACTCTACTCAGAATTTTCAATTATTTTTATGAGTTTATTCCCACTTGTATGCAGTTTGTTCTATCTTAATTTAAATTGAAATGGGTCTTCTCAAACAGTAGTTATTGAAAATAAACAAGATACAGAGGCCAAGATTGGTAAATAATGAACAGATATATCATGTTTTTTTTAGGGATATTTGAAAAATACAAGTCAAGGGACAAAATATATCCCCAGCCAAAGCTGAGGCTAAACTAGTCTCCAGACATGTATTTTTCTCAAATATCCAGATACAACATAATATATACATTTGATTTTTCTAACTATCAAAATGTGTTAAAACACATTTATAACCTAAGATTTATAAGACCTTGTGTAGCATGTAATTTTTTTGGGCAAGTTCCTTGCTAGCTGATATAAGCATTGTATTTGTAAAAAAGATCATGTTACTCACCAGCATTTTTACATAAGGTAGAATTATCTAATAAAACAGATCAAATATATATATGACAAGGAAAACTTTAATGACATGAAATGAAGATTGTCCCTGTATTTCTTGCCAATTTCACAATTCATTTGTCATTTACTGAAGATGATGGTGAAATTAGGAGATAGCCATATTGTATTATAGGATGTTTTTATGGGTAGGGAATGGGGTGCAATTGTAGATTATATTGTCACAGTTTAATTCAACACATTAGGAAAACTGAAAAACATATATTTGCAACAGTAAAACATTGCAAACATGACTGTTTTTGTAGAGGAAACAGAGAAAATTGATGGGTCAGAATTTGTTTTATCAGCTTATATTTAGTGCTGCTTTAGTAAAAAAAACTTACTATTTACAGAATTCTCTAGTACAGTTTGAAGACTTGTTTATCTTAGTACATATTGCATATTTCAGTAAATATTATTTAAATATATCTTTTGTTCTTCACAGGGCCATCACACAGAATCTTTACCAGACATCCCTCAGTTAGATAGTCAGTCCGCCACACCATGGGTAAATATTTTTTTGGTGATTTCTCATCTTGGTGTGATACTCATTTATCTTCATAATTTCTGTAAATTTCATTATTATTAACATCTTACTTGTGGTGAAGGTTTAATTATATCATTCAGTGTCAAAAATGTGTTGTAAAAATTGCAGTGTCTTTAATAAGCTTTTGTGAAAATGTGTCAGTGATATTTTGTTTAAAAGGCAGTTTTTTTAAGTTTCTGTATTATTTAATATACGTACAAATTTTGGCTTGCAGAACGTAGAGGTAATTTATTATGTTATTATTACTTCCACATGAGTTTTTCCTTTGTTTTCCTTAGCTACCAAGTGGACCTTTACATGTAAAACAAAGGTCTGCACCAGCAACATTTAAAAAGACGAGTGCTGGAGTGTCACGATCAATGTCTGATGCTGGCACTCGTCGTACCAAGATTAATTTACCACGCCATCATTATAGCATCAAATCAGCTGACATAAGTCCGGAGGTAATCTCCCCTTGCCATGCTCACTAGTTCACAGCACTAACCCAGTGACAGATCCAGTCAGGCACTCTGGGAAAAAAATTATCATAAAATTTCTGTTAAATACCATTGTACAGTGCCCTCCTTAAGACCAAGCATAAATTTGGAATATATAAGATTGACGGTGACCTGGAATAGATTTAACAATGAAACACAGTAGATTTAGAAGTGTTTAAAGATTGCAATTTTCACTAAAAATATTTTTCTCAAAATACTACTGATGTTTTCATGGGCTCCAGTTTCTATACCCCCACAAACAAAGTTTGATGGTTATATAGAAAGCCATTTGTGTTTCCATCTGTCTATCCAAATACCTGGTAAATGTATCTCCTCATAAGCTGTTCAATGTATTTCAATTGAAATTTAAATGTTAACATAAGATGCAGTTTGGATTCAGAATTTGTGGTTCATGGAAGCACTATATATATACAATACATGTACACTGCCACAAAATATCAAATTTATTTGTATAAGCTTCAGAAATGGATAACATGTTGCAAGGCTTTGCTGAGCAATTTTTCCCATTTGCAGTGAGTATATATGAATTTGATATTTTCTGGCAATTTACAGGTATTGTTTTTATCCCGTGATACAGGTAAATGGACAATTTTTATTCTAAAGTTGTTAAATCATTTCAATATTTCTACATTTCTTAAAAATGTGGTGGTATTTGAAATACCAGTCAGGTGGTTTCAGAATTTAATAATTTCAGCTGGCTCAAAATGTATTGGGATAAGAGAAGAATAAACAAGTCTACTATATAAAAACCATTTGGCTATATTTGTACACACATATTTCTATAATAAAACACTTCATTGCAGGATAAAAACAAAAAACTGCAGTATATCATCATTTACAGCACAAACTTTGGAACTGTTTACCTAAACTTAAGTCTGTACTGGTAGAAAAAACTTTTCTTTAAATAACGCCACATTGATACAACAAAACTTGAAGTAGTCTTCACATTCCATTTATTGTGGAATTACTATATTTCCAGATTGAAATAAAATTTGTTTTCTAAATTGATACATGTAGTTGAGCAGGTGTAAAATCTCTAAGAGAGAAAACAATTGCTAGACAATAATACAAAAATTATTGTTTGTAAATTTATATGGTTAATGAAATCCCGAAAACATGGGTGAGACCGTTGTTTTCATTTATAGCTCACCTACAAAAAGATTTTTTTTTATTTGGTTGATATCTTTCACGTGTTTTCTATCAGTGTAAAAAATTTTATGAGAAATTGTAGTTTAATATGCAAAAGAATTAGAGAACTTCCACAATAATGCATTAAAAAGCTTATGAATAATTTTTTCAAAATCATCATTATGTGAATCTCCTGAAAGCAATGAAATTATTGTAAGTGATTTTTTCCTACATTTTATGGCACACTTATAGTAACATCTAGACATGTCCATTTAATCAAAATTTTGTCATTTCTTCATCAATGAATTTTAATGAAGGAGTTACTATGGTCACACATATCTGGATCTGTCACCCCAGTTAATGGCACGGCATACAAACTTGACCTGAATTATTTGAGGAGATGTTTATGTTTTTGTTGGAAATACTTGAATTATTAATATATCTGTTATGGAAGGAGAAAATAGCATTATGTTAATTTTGCCTTTGTGTTTGGTGTTTTTCGTTGCTATGAAATAACAATCAAAAATGCCTCTTATTTGAAAATGAAGATTTTTCAGAAAAAAAAACATTAAAAAAAGCATGAAAAAGTTTATAATTTCAAGATGGCATGTGCATCAATATATGAATTAAAATTATAAATTGTTAGGTTAGAAAATTGTAATAAAATAATAATTATTCACTGTACATGCTAATGTGTAAAAATTAGAAAAACAACACCTAAAAATTACTTGCATTATATTGAATGTCTTGGTGATTTAGTATATATATGTAGTCATCTCTACAAAATGAAGATAAAGGCCAGATCAAGTTAATTTTTCGATTCTTATCCTGACACTCTAATTTCTAACTCTTACATTTGTCTTGAAACAGTCTCAGTGCAAATTTTGAGTTTCCCCAATCAAATTCCATCTAAATTTTCATTCCTACAGAAGAAAGAGTGCCTTTAGAATGTTTACTCAGTATTTCTTCTCATTAAATGGTGGAATGGACAAATAATCTACAAGCTTCATAAAAATTTAAGTATAAAACAAAACCTGTTTGCCAGTCCCATTTGGTTTTGTGTTGAGGTAGATGACAATCTAAAAATAAACTTGATGTGGCCTAAGACAAACCTTTCAGTTCTATTCTCATTTCTATACTGATATGAAGTACTGTGATGAGGATACCAGTTTTCCCATTCCTAGCATTAAGCACCCTGTATTAATTGCTAGGGTGCTTAAAAAATAAACAAAAAACGGATGCCCTTATTTGAATTGGCAAAATCCAGATATTTTCAGTTTCCATGGTTTGTTTTGAAGTATTTTAGTTTCCTTCCCATACAGCAATTTGATGTATCCTGTCTGGATACATCAAATTGCTGTTTTCTCTTGAGAATTTCCTATTTTTCTATTCTAAAGCTTTGTAATAGTGGGAATTTAGCAGGAGTATTTAGTACAAGGAATATGGTTTTCTAAAATTTCATTCGATTATAGATTCATAAATTCATAATTTCAAATTTAGATTAATTTTAAATCAAATAGAAATTGTTTTTGTTTAGAATGAATTTTAATGTGATAATGGACAACCACAAACATCAAAATTGGTATCTCTTGAACATAAGTACTTCACAATATTAAAGTAAACTTACATTTTAAATAATTGTTGTAGAGATATATGAAAACCCCAGTGAGGAGAAAATACGCTGTTAGGAGGCGTAGTACAACTGTAAGAGGTTCATTGATAACACACTTCATATATCATGCACATTCCTAATTGTTCATCTCTTTCTTATTGTGTTGTTTTTGTCATTGTGAGTGAAGTTATAATTTGAATTTTGTTGATGTGACATGTAATTGGTGATGGTGTTAGGTTTTATCATAGTATTATGATGTTTTACATTGGTTAGAAAAAACAGCTTTTGCCACCTGCAATAAATTCTATGTATCCCAAGTGATTCACCATGTACTATCCTGGCTAATTCTGTACATCAGCTTGTCCAGGCTGTGTCACATGGACAACTTGTTTATACAATTAAATATTATGGCAGCTAGATTATTTTCTGTTTTCTATAGGGCAGTTTATTTTCAGTTTCAGCAACAGGCTTCATGTTAAATATTTAAGAAGCCCTTTGGAAATACATTTCTACATAAATGCTCATTTGTGCGAGATTCAGAATTTTGACTATTTGTTTTCAAGGATATCTTCATTGTACTCGATCTGTACTTCACTGTTTGTCATACATTGCATTAGTAAGACAAAGCTTGGCACATCTATCCCCTATAAACAGGATGCTCTTTGCTTTTACTGCAAATTGAAATGTAGTGTATTGAAATTTTTCTTACGAGGTGTACCATTTTCTCAACCAGATGAGAAAGGTATATATTGTGAATGTATCAGGGGAATGTTTCTTAAAAGTTGTAAGACTTCTGATTAGTTGTAATTCCTGTATTATATCACTAACGTCATTTTTGGAGATGTTTGCCAGGCCATAAACAGTCAACAACACTACCAAAAATGGAAATGTATCCTAAATTTGGATATACTTATAAAATTAAATATTTTGAAATTTTCAATTTAAATTTTTGAAAATATTCTAAGCATCAATTAGGTATATTTAACAATGTTTCAAAAGAATTTCACATATTTCGCAAAAATGTTGAATTCTATTGTTTAATGTATAAAAGTTCATTTGGCTGCGGGTAAAAATCTGAGCATAGAAAATTTATGTGACTTCGGGATAATATTCAAATCTCCAATATCTTTAATTTTAAGGCTCAGATTTTCCCCAGACAATGTGAAGAGTTTTAGGGCCATTTGACTTTTCTTTACCTCATTCCATTTATGGTAGTAATTCTGACTGATAAAAATCAAACATTAGATTTCATTCTTCCCTCAAAATCAGACTCAAAGTATTTATAACTTACATAATTATTAATAACAAGAGCATAATTGATGATAGTATCAATATTTAAAAAAAATAAATTGGAACTGTTTTCTATGTTTTCCTGGAGTAAAAGTAGAAATATTTATAAATGGTTAAGTGTCTGCTCGATTTAGATGACTGAGTAAGAGTTCCTTTTGACATGAATGTCATTGCTTATTCCTCCAACTTACAGTGTGTCAAAAGAAAATCTTTCCAAAGACTAAATCCATTTTGTCATGTTTGTCAATGCAGTCTCTCATCAACTTTCACATAGTGTTGGCCTTTGGTTTTGAAGTTGTTGCACAGAGATTCTAGATTATGATATTCATCTGTTATATTTTTAATTGTAGCCTGTAACTATCCTTGACGGTGGTAATACAGAATCTCCAACAATAAGTCCAAGTTCTTCACCAACTCCGATACACCCACGAAATCTTACAGTCCAAAGTGAGGACAACGATTCTATATCTTCTGGTACTACAAAAGATTCTGGATATGAGGTAAGATATTTTATTGTGAAAACAGTTTAATCAGGTTAAACTACTACCTGATTCTAAAGTTTTGACCTAATAATAACTGAACTTACTTTAGAATTAGTCTTTTCTATTTTATATAAGAATTAACTTTGCCTTAAAGTAAAGAAAAACAAAATAAAAACAAAAGCAATATAAATCTGTCGATCAGCAAACAATAAGACAGAATATATTACTGGCACCTTATAAAACAGTTGCATAGTAACAACATTTATTTGCTATGTCAGATTCAGTCCCGTTAAAAATAGAGTTGCATTCAGTCTCCTGATTACATTGGGTAAAATTTAGGACAATTATAATATGTGAACACCTTGTTTATCCTATCTTTTCCAGGAATCCACCCAGGTAGGATCTGTAGGCAGTAGTGGTAGACCTCAAACAGACATCATCGCCATGGAGGACGACGAATTCTCTGATGATGAACCTTCTAGCACAGTTAGTACCATTAATATATTGCAAGCTGCCTATGTAGTCAATTCATGAATTTATTTATTTCCCATGTAAAATGAGCCAAAAAAATTATCCGAATAAGTTTTGTCATGGCTTTTTGCTTTAAAATGCTTGATATATCAACCTGTCTGATATCTGGAATTATTAATTATCATTGGGTAGACTTGCAGTTTTGTGGAATTCTAGATAAGCTGATTCTGGTAAAAAAAAAGTGATTTCAGCTGAGATAAAATAAATGAACTTCAATTTAAGGATATTGTTTTGTTACTGCAATGATCACTAATCTGGGCACTCGATGAAGTCAACTGGCTTTAAGAAAATTTACGTTTGACTGCCATTTGTGCAGTTTTCATTTGTTTGCTAACACAATGTCAAAACCTTTCATTATTAATACCATTTGAATTGTACGTAATATTTTTATGGTGATGGTTTTCAGTATACTGAGCGAAGGAAATCCTCCAACTCTAACGTGTCCCATTTCCTGTCACGGTTACAGAACTTAGAGGTTATACAGTATATCCGTAGCACTAACTTATACCACACTTAACCTTCCAATATCTGTATATACTGCTCACTCAAGTATGACTGTCTAAATGAATATTTGGGGGGAAGGGGGGTGTTTCAGCTCAAATGTACTTATTTGGAAATAAGAATGACAACATAAAGCTTTGTTGACTGACACTGACTAGTTGTTGAGGTGGAGGTGATGAGATTATTATTGTATCTGGAAATTTTGGTTACGCCCTGTAGACCAGATATGTTTATTGCTATCCAACTGTACGTAAGTTTGGCTGTAACTCGTATCATTTTAGTGCTTTGCAAAGAAAAGATTTAAGAAACTAAATTTGTAAATTGAACAACTTTTGTTAACATATTTTTCCAATTTTACCACAATTGGAAGAAAAGTTGTCAAAGCAATAGAAAAATGCAAAAGTTCTTTACTCCTGCACAGGTGATGAAAAATAAAAATTCAGATGTTCAAAAACCGAGTTTTTGTGGAGTACACCAACAAGTTTTAATAAAATTGAACAAATTTAAAAGAGACAGACCCTTGATTTTTTAGCGATTCAGGAAACAGACAAGAATATATGTTTTTACCTTAGACCACAAGGTAAATCCAATGTGATTGACATTCAGAAGACATTTCATTCAGACAGTCATCAGAGGTTGTTTGCAGCATTTTACCTGGTTACCTGGATAATTCAGCAAAATTTTGTCATTTTACATCAAATAATGAAAATCCACCAATGGCTTTATAGTTGTTGCTTCCATTATATTTTAAGTTTTATGTTATTTTATATGTGTACTCCCAAAGCTTTCGTGAAACTTCCTCCATGGCATTGTCTAAAATTTTAATTCCAGCCAGACAAAATATACATTTTTGGAGACTAATTTTTAGTAATAATATGTCTTGTCGCATGAATCTTTTATCTTAATAAGGTGTGAATTGCTTAGACCTGTTTTCTTTACAAGGTGTGAATGCTATAACTTGTTGCCTTTATAACTATAGAAAATTTTCAACTTTTTCATTTACCTCAACTTGTATGTAAAATTTGGTTCACTTCTTCAGAATCTCTTATATTCTCAACACCATTGTTCTTTTTCAAAAATGAAAAAAATTCAAGCTCAATTTGCTGAGAATCATTTGTTTTGACAATTTGGTCAATTACAGGGAGGTGCTTTCCTCACTGATTCATGATTTCAATCTCTTTTGGTTTCTTTACTAGTAATTCCTCGATTTTTATGGTTCATCCCACAAATACTGAGTTTCTGGTGACATTTATTACCCACATGACAGTAGAATCTGAAGTAGTGACTTGCATGGGGGGTCTGGGATATTACACACTCTTATTTTCATAATAATAATACATGTACAAAAATACATGCATGTTTTTAGTAAATCCAATTTTTAAGCACAATTTTATTCTATTTCTTGGGTGTTTGGGTTCCTATAAATAAATTTATATCCACATATATATATTGCACATAGATATCAGTTCAGCAATTCCAATGTAAATATTCCAATTCCAAAAGCTTACTTAAATTAGTGACCTATAGATAGAATTTAGAAAAGAAATAATGAATATTTAATGCATGGATTTTACATTTTATTAAATCAGTTATTACAAGTTTTATTATTAAAAAAGCTACTTATTCTACCATTTATTTGCCATCAAAACCTTTTATGTAAAATTTCTGATCATTATCAAAAATTCATACAGAATTAATCAAATCCCATTATTTTGTTTGGAATAGGACACACAAATTTGTCACAATTGTATTAATAGGTCACCTCTGGGAAGAAGCAATAATTCAAATGTTATTGTTTAATGATGGGAAAAGGTGATTTCTCAATACAAGTGGCTGATAGATGGAGACGACGTTTAAGACAAGTTGATATTGTCAAACTTATATAATTTATTTCAGGTTGGTAATGGTGCCTTCGGCAGTCTACAATTATTAGAAAGTAGACCAGCTCACATGGCTGTGTTTCTTAATTATGTGATACAAATGAACCAGGATCCCTCAAGTTTGGTGAGTAAATGTCTCACATTATACAAATAAACCGTTTTCTTGTAAGTCTGGTGAATACATGTCTCATTGATACAAATAAATCATTATCCTGTAAGTCTAGTGAGTACATGTCTCACATAGTACAAATCAATCAGTGCAACTTAAGTCTGGTGAGGATACAAATATAGTGTTATCACTTAAGTCTGGTGAGTACACTGCTTACATGGTACAAATAATTCTCCTGTAAGTCTGGTGAGTACCTGACCCCCAAGATACAAATAAATCATTATCCTCAAGTCTAGTGAGTACATGTCTAACATGATACAAATAAATCATTATCCTGTATGTATCAAATGATACATATAAATCTTTATCCTGGAGATCTGATGAGTTTATGTCTCACATGATATAAATAATTATCCTGGTGAGTACCTGACCCACAAGGTACGAAAAAATCATTATCCCTCAAGTCTGGTGAGTGCATGTCTCACATGTAACAAATAAACTTTTATCGCTTAAGTCTGGTGAGTACATGTCATCCATGGTACATATAAATCATTATGCTGTAAATCTGGTGAGTACTTGTCTCACACGATACAAATAAATCATTACAACCTAAGTATGATGAGTACCATTCTCACATGATACAAACACATCATTGTCCTGTAGGTTTGGTGAGTACATGTGTCACATAATGCAAATAATCATTATTGCTTAAGTCTGGTGAGCACATTCTTGCATGATACAAATAAGTCATCTCTAAGTCTGGTAAGTACATATCTCACATGATAGAAATAAATCATTTTCCTGTAAGTCTGGTGAATACATGTCTCACAATGTACAAATTTTCAGTATATTATGTTACCCTTACTGTGGTTATGTCAGTCACTTAATGTAGATACAGAGGTTTTTGCATGTTAACTTTTATGAGTGGAAAAAGCCATTTTATAATTTTGTTCAACAATTGTAGAGAAAGCTATATGTCCTACATTTTACTATACATGATAAGGTTTGTCCAGCTCTTTACTTAGTCTCTCATGTTACTTTGTCCAGCACATTACTCTGTCCCCCATGTTACTATGTCCAGCACTTTACTTAGTCTCTCATATTACTTTGTCCAGCACATTATTCTGTTCCTCATGTTACTGTGTCCATCCTGTTACCCTGTCTAGTGTCCCTCACTTTTCATTTTTAGCACATTGCTGTGTCTTTCAGGTTACCTTGTCTACCACATTGCTGTGTCATTCAGGTACCCTGTCTAGCACAATACTTTGATCCCTCATGTTATTGAATCCAGCACATTACTATTTAGACCACAATATAGTATGATATACACACAAGTGTGTCCCTCGTACTACTGTGTCTAGAACATTACTATACTGGACTGTTCATCATATTAATGTTTCCTTTATGTTACTGTATCCAGCACATTTAGTTATGGGCTGGAATTTTATCAAATAACTGTGTCCATTTAATCACAGTGTCCAGCTCATTACTTCGCCCATTATATTACCATAGTGTTCATTTGTACAACTTTCTCATGTAACTTGCCTTAGTTGTATCCTGCTACACTTGTGAACACCTCAGTTTAACAGATGTTAAATTTCAGAACAACAAACTTCAAAAAAAGTTTAAACTGGAAAAAAGGCTTCATTTTATTTGAGATTAATTTACTTATTGAATTTATTTTCAGTTGTTCTATATAGTATCAGGGTATTATCAGAATGCTCCAGGTACATGTAAAGAATTAAAGAAGTGGGCTTTTGAGATCTATTCAACTTTCCTAGTGGCAGCAGGATCGGTAAGTTCTTATATTAACTTTTCTTTTTTTTTATACAAATACGGCTTCCGGTTACCCATTTCCATTTATAATATCTGGCAAAATCATGTCTGATTATATATATATATATATATATATCGTGTATATGGATCATCCAAGATGGCCTCCTCAGCAAAAGAACCTTATGGATAATCCATTTTAAATCCTTTAGTTAGAAACTACAACCTGAATTTGGTCAGATTGTCCTTATATGGTCTTCCACCAGACGACTGATATAGGCCCTTGAGAGCCTCTGGTTTGTAATGAAGACAACATGATCAAAATACCTGTAAAGTTGTCTATTTTCAGCATTGAAAAGTGAAGTTATTTTCCAGTAAAGTTTTATTTTGTTATTTTCCCAGAATATTTATACAATAATATTGTGTTTTCCGTGTAATATGCCAAAATCTGTCCCAAGGTTTGAAGGCATAATACATGACCCAAATGTGTAAAAATACTAGAATTGAAAGATTCTTACATGAATAGGAATAATTTGTTGTATCTTAATAACTAGGTCAGTGGAATTAAATTTGACGCTGTGTATTGTTATCCTATTACTTTATTTTTCAGCCTTTAAAATTGAATGTAGATGACAGTATAAGTGTAGATATAGACAATGTTTTAGTGAATAGGAATGATAAAGAAGATATTTTACGTAATGTCTTCACTCATGCAAGATATAGTGTACAAACTGAACTTCAGACTATGCTTCAAGAATTCTGTGCTAAAAGAGATATTGGTAAGTAATGGAATCTATTAAAAGATTTTTAGTGTACAGTCTGAGCTGTAAAGTGTGCTTTAAAACCTGTCAAAAGTGATGTTATGTAGTCTATATGTACAAGCAATAGTCAATGTACAGACAATGATAGAAATTTTTTGTGGTTTAAGTTAAAATACTGTCTGAAATCTTTTGAAGTTAAATCTGCAAGATGCATATTGAATTGATTATCTGATAATAACTTTTAAACAAAACGAGAGGTGTAAAAATCACATTAGAATTTGAAAATTTAATTTCGTATATACCCCATATTATTTTCTGATTATTGTTTGTTTTACAGGGTTCGCTTCTATGTTTGGTGCTCATGAATTAAGAGAAGGGATGAAGAAAAGTGAAGAAATTGCCCTTGTAGAAAGAGTGCTTCTTCCCCATCTGGATAGGTGTTTGTAAGTAGATCAAACATAGCATTTAAGATGGGTGAAAGGTCACTATAACAGAATTGAAATAAAAAAAAATATTTGCATGACTTTTGTGACTATATGAAAATAAATTGTTATAACCTACCTGCATATGCGCTAGCAAAAACATGAATTCATATAAATAATCACAATTCTGCAAGAAACTTCATGTCAAATAAAACTGCCATCGATAATAAATTTTTTTTCAGTAATCTGTAACATGTAAATTGTAAATAAATTTTCAAATATATTTCTACATTCAACTTCAGATATGAATGTCCACATGCTAAACAAGAAGTGCAAAATACAATAAAAATAGGACTTTCATTTCTAGACTTCAGTAACTAGAAAACAAGAGATTTTAAGAACAGTTATTTAAGTTCCTTAGCGTTTATTCTGCATGTGTTTGAGTGCCCCTAGGAGGTACAAGAAATCAAAATTTAACTTTATCTTTATTCCAAAAAATTAGATGAGGTCATTAAGTGTGTTAATGGTATTTTATTGATAAAAATGTTTTTAACTGTATGATTTTTTTTTTACAGCAAAGGAGACGGAGAAGAGACAGTAAAATCAGAACGAGAATTAGCAATGGCCTGGGCCCTAAATACATTCCTACGAAATGTTGGTGTTAACAAACACAACTCCTCCATGGACCGAGTCCAGAGTTTTATTGCAAAAGATAAAAGATTTAAAATAGGACAGAAGAAAAAGGTAAAGTAGGTTATTGTGATCTGTTTTTTAATGGATTGATATATTGTTGTTTAATGCCCAGTGGCAAATATTTCATGCATATTCAGGACGAGAACAAGTTATCAAACATAAATATTAAAAGGGCTAGCTGGAGGTAGGCCAGGAAATTAAATGCCACAGGATGCCAATGGATGCCAATTTGGACTCTTTGGGTAGGGATGAAAAATTAAGCTTAAGCAACTGTCACCTACAAACCGCTCATTACGAGCTGTTGCAAAGGGATCTTTAATGTGCTGAGAGCATGGCTTCTCCCAACATGGGACACAATGGTAATGTTCCCATCTGAGACAGGTCGAGAATTTATACATGTTATCCAACCAAGGGACATTTTTAATGGATAACAAGCACCTCAGAAACATCAAATCTTACACAGAGACACTGAACAATTATTAAACAACAGCAAACTTTCCCTCTAAATTGGTACAGATGCTGAAAATTAGAACAAGTTTCTTTTAAACTGTTTCACTTTCACTAAGATTATATGTTGCCCTTTAAATAGAAAATGTAGGCTATTTATTAGTGTTTTGGAAAGTACTAAGGGGAACATCGTCAATTTCATAGGTCAACATGAGAGACTGCCAAGTCACATGATCATTGGTGATGTGATCTTATTGTCATCTTTATTGGCAGGTGTTAAAATCAACATTGGGAAAAGTACACATGAACTTGTTATGTATTTTTATATGAAATTGAATACAATAAAGAAAAGCATTTAAAGTATAATTCTATTGCAAGTGAAACAGGTTCAGGAAATTTGCTCTTATGGGTTCCTGAACTTTTAAAAGAAGCTTCAATGGGACAAAATGAACTCATTATAAATTCTCCTAATGGATAATCAATTGTATTAACATAAAAAATGTTTGTCCGCATTTCAAAAACATCAATTTTTTCGTCCAATAATTTAAGTATTTCAAGTCTGATTTAAGAAGTTTCATGAAAACTGTTGAAATATGTGTTATGTGAGAGAGAAATATGACTTGTACTGAAACAATGAGTGTTGGTCAGATAATTACAAGATGTCTGTATACAAATACAATCAAAGCCAGTGTTCTTATTCTGTTAACAGGTGCAAAATCACCAGTTCCAATTACAGCATTACTACAGAGTAGAAAGATGTCTTCACTGTGATAAAGTTATATGGGGAGTCGGCTATCAAGCATATCAGTGCCAAAGTAAGTCACTGTGACCTTTTTATGACATTTTATCAAAATTCATGTTTTCACTCAGAGACAAAAACAATACTTACAAAACATTGAAGTAAAACTTATGTTTGGTGGTTGTTGAACAGTGAGAAAATCTGTCATTTTAAGCTTTCATTGCAGAAGTACAAACAGTAAACTGTGGCTTAACAATGTTTTTAAACAGTTTAGAGTACTTGATTTGGGTTTGCACATGGATACAATTTTAGGTTCTATGACAATTACAAGAATAAATGATTAGAGTTAAAAGGTAGCTACATTTTAAAGGTAAACACATACCAAAAATATATAAAATGCAAATGTACAAAAAAAAAAAAAAAAAAATTAAACTTAGAACTTTGACACCATTAGAATGGTGTAGATATTTATCAGTAACTAAGTACTATATGAATGAAATTTATTTATTTAAAACTGAAAGAACATGGCCAGCTGTGGTTGAATGCTGTTACTGATATGTCTATCATCACCTCTTAAAATAATATTGATCACATGTCATCATTACAAGTGTGAACATATTTCAGAACAGATTCTTTGTGAAGTATAATTAACATAATATGATGCGTTTTTTTTGTTCTCCATCAACTTTTGACCAATATCATCCCTCAAACTCAAGTTTTTTTGGATGATATTGGTATCTCAGATAGATACAGGATGTGATAAGGAAATTCTCTATACATCCTGCATTTCCAGAATAACCCCATAACTTGTGTCTGTTTCATATAATACTGTAAATGAATATGAGGATTAATTTACTTTCAGCTTGTGAATCAAATGTACATAAAACTTGTATAGATGATCTTGAAGAACCTTGTCGGAAACGGAGGGTTAAAAGTAAAATTGGTAACATTGGTAACTTTATGCGACCAACATCATCAGGTAAACTATGGTTTCAATTATCATGTGGCAAAGATAACCTTGACTTTTTTAAATTTCCACTGTCTTATGGCCATAATTGATGTCTTTAACTGGTTTTCATCACATACAACTGCCATTTTATCTTAGACCAGTCAGTTTATATAGAAAGAAGTAAGAGATATAAAGGAAACTTCTTTGGGTGTCAAACATTTTATTCTGTTTACATACAATCAAGTTTTTAAATTTTATCATTCTGATGAGGCCATACAAAACATTGTTAGCTTTTCAGGCAAATTTTAGAAAACATTCGTGTGTCAGATTCACTTTGGACAAATTCATCTTCCATACTATAGTATATCTCATTAAATTGATTATTTCTTGTATGGCCATGTAAAAATGGTTGTTGGTTTCCCCTAAACCTATGGGCTCCTTAAACATGCTGGATTCTTTACCTTCCCCATACCTTATCAGGTCTTTTGAACATGCTATATTTTTACACTCCCCTAATCCTACCAGGCCATTTAACATGCTGCTTTTTACATTGAAAGTCTGTTTATTGATGAACTATTTGTTTACGTCTGGTCAATGTCAATTAGTGTTTCTGTTATAAGTCATCATTGAAAATCCTTGTATGCAAAGTAACTAGAAACTCAATCCCCAAAGTGCTTTACATCACTGATTTGAAAAGTAAATCGGAGGACATTTTAGATGTGATTTAACATAAAGTCTACATCCGTTTCCGCATAGAAATAAAAAAAAATTCTTCACATGCTTACACAAAATCCCTGCCTACAAACTCTTCATGTTAGGAGAAACCAACAATTTTCCATTTAAAAGATAGAATATGGAATATATGCCATAAAGACACAATGTAACATTTATAACAAATATTCAAAAGCAAATTTAACTGCTTGTAACAAGCATTTCTGGATTTACCTTCATCAGACACACTAGGGGGCCAAAAATGGAAAGATCAGTCAAAATTTATGAATTTCTCATTAATTTTGAACCAAATGAAAAATATAGTTCAAAGTAAAATGAACATATGGCCATATATGGATTGTAAGGGCTCATTTATACTTCGACCCGCAATTGTCGCGTGACATCTCGTGACTGTTTAAACTAACTACGACAAGTATAAACACCCAGCGATTTTCGCGCGATGTCTCGCGACTGTCGCGCATCAGTCGCATGATGATTGCTGTGGAAGTATAAATGAGCCCTAAGACTGACAGATTGATTGATTGATTGATTGTTGTTTAACGTCCAGTGGCAAATATGACTTTGACAGAAAATCAATCTTGTTTTTAGATAGAATTACCTTCAGTTGGGTAGAAATAATCATATGCTACAATAAATCTTATTCAAAAAAATAAATTTGTTTTTAGGTAGTAATGCTTTAGGCGGGGTCGTTAAAATGGTCATACCAGATTTGTTGACACCAGGTATTACCAGTAGTCACTAAAACTCTAGTCTGTCGTCTGCTAGGCTGTCTGATTTACATGTAGATTCTTGCTCACTTGTTTTGTTTTTAAATTTGGGTCCAAAAAATATAAAGTGAATATGAAGCTAAATATATGCTCTTGTTCCATAGTTCTTCTATAGTTATATTTTTTATCATCTGTTTTTTACTGTTTGCTGTTTATGAATAATATCTTGATATTATGTTTGTTTGGGAATTTTAAGGCAAAAAAATTTAACAGACAATAGTACTTTTTTACTACATCCATATAATATGTATATATAAACTGATTCTTCATTTTCATTTTATCTCTATATCCTTTTCACTGAACGTTGTAAAAATACTGGTTATTCTTTAAGCTGCACTTTTAGCTCACCTAGCCAGATGCCATGTGAGCTTTTGTCATCATTTTGCGTCCTTAGTCCTTCCATCAATCTGTGAACATTTTCATCTTCTCCTCTGAAACCAGTTTGCAAAATGAAACCAAAATTAAGAGAGCGCATCTATAAAAAGTCCTTTACAAAGTTTCCTCATTTCCTCCTGATCAAACAAAAAACATGGCTGCCATTATTGATTCTTGATTTCTGATTGGCTAGTACATTAAAAATCTTCTCTGAAATCACATAGCCAAGTAGATTAATATTTGATGTGTAGCATCTGTGGAAGGTCCTTTGTAAAGTTTCCTCATTTTGTCCTAATCAGGCAAAAAACCTGGACACTATGGAGGAGTCTTGTTTCTGATTGGCTGATTTATATTAAAACCTTCTTCTCTGAAACCACTTGGTCAAATGGATTAATTTTTTTATGTAAAGCATCTATGGAAGGTCGTTTATAATAAAGTTATCTCATTTCGTCCGAACGAACAGAAAAACATGAATTAATATTTGATGTGGGGCATCTGTGAAAGGTCTTCTTTAATAAAGTTTCCTCATTTCATCCTGATTGGATGAAGAACATGGCCTTCATGGATGATTGTTGTTTCTGATTGGCTCAAACATAAAAAATTTTCTCCCCTGAAATGACTATGCCAAAGGGAAAAATATTTGACATGAAGCATCTATGCAAGATCTTTCCAAAGTGAAACAACAATGATGGCTACTATTGGTCATTTAATGTTTGTTTTTTTTTTAATTAGCCCAAAATCTGGTGAGGGGTACAGACTTCTGTAGCTCTAACACTTAACGGACTGGTTGAATCAGTTTGTGTTGAGTGGTCTTTCAAATATTGAAGGTGTTATAACATGCTAAGACAACTGATTAGAGTAAAAATAAGTAGAAAGAGACCCAGGTTTTTGAGAGCTTCTAAGAGTTGACTGTTTAGATCATATTGATAACAAGAATTTTACAAATGAATTACTGGGAAATGAAAAAGAGCAAAATTAGCCCATTTAAAGTGAAATAATAAAGGTATTGGTAAGCATGAGAATTCAGCTTAGTTTGTGAAGAATGCATCAAACTGACAGTGTGTTTAAAAGCTAAATAAATAAATGCTAGAGTTATATTTGACTAGGGTTGATGGCTTTTATTAACCAACTAATATTTAGTAAAGTTCAGGATATTAATTATCACTTCCCATGTATGAAGCACTGATCGAAATTTTTAAATGTTCCTATGAAGAAAAATTATATTACTGTATAATACTAAAACTCTTAAAATAATGTAAAATGGCTATAAAGATGTTATTTTTAGGATTTTACGATTTTTTTTCTGCATTTTTCAAATATCTGAAAGACAGTGTTATTATCTGTGTTTCCCATTCAATATACTGTTATACATACCAGTCTACTGTGACCTCTTATGCAAAGAATTTTTTTTTTACATTAGGTAATATTTTCATAACCTAGACATCATTTAAAATTAACACCATTTAATTTAATCTCACAGAGAGAAAACATTTCATAGATGTGACTGTAGAAGTTAAAGCTAGTTTATTCATAGATAGTCCATATGTTTGTATTTCAGACTTCTCCCCCTTTTCATCTAAAAACAGATATTCAGCACAACTATGTAAGAAACAAAACAGCTTCTGATATTAGCACATTCTAAATTGATTTTTGCCTTTGATCTTTTGGTGGCACATAGCAGTTTTCAAAATGTCATGCCTTTCATTTATAGCCACATGAGGCATAAAGCCACCTCAAAATCCTGTCATTCCAATGGAAACATTATATCTGTCCAGCAGTAGGTGATGGTTATAACTTGTTTTGCTTTGCTTTGTTTAAATGATGATGAATTGTTAAGGATTTTACAAGGGGTTTTCACAGTACCAGTAGTTTGTGAAAGGGGTTTTCACAGTACCAGTAGTTTGTTTCACAATATTGTGTTATATTTAGTATGATTTGTGTGTGATAATATTAAGAAAGTTGAGAAATTAGTTCAGACTAATGACGGCCTACAGTCTACGTCCATATGTCATGTTTATTTTCTAATCAGACTGAGTGGTTGGCTGAGATGGTAAGGTTGCCAGTCACCATCTGATGGTCCATTGTTGTTTTCTTGATAAACTATAAATAAAACTGACCTACCTATGACTGAAATATTGCTCAAAATGTCGTGATAACAAATCTCATCTGCTTGTTTTATTTCCATTAACAATCTTTGTCCACATTGAAAAACTTGTGTATTTTTATCTAGGAAACTTATGTGAACTAAAGAACTAATCTGCTTTCCCCCAATAGAGTTTTAATGGGAAATGCATTCAAAGAAAAGTTTCATCTTATAATCCCTTAAATACAGTTTTCAGAAGTATCTCATTGTCTACTGTGTATAGATTTTCGTGGTTAATTTGAGTTTTCAGTTTTTTCTCTTGTGATATTACTATAATCTATTTCTCTTTTGATATTACGATAATCTAACTTGAAATTTTGTATTGTTTGAACAACGAAGGACCATAAAAACAAATTAATTATTCCTCATTAGATCTGATTAACTAATGTTTTAATGTTCAATTCAAAACCTGAATAATGTCCAGGAATGTAAGAATTAAAATGGGTATGATACATAAACCATGCAACAGGGAATTATTGTCTGCTTTAGCTCATGCCATCTTTCCCGTTCAAGATTCTTGTGATGTAAATGTTTTTGGTAGGATTCATCTCTACCATATAATATCTTCCTACAATGCTCCACTTTCTGTTTCACCATATATACATATAGTCGTACTGAAGAATAATTATGCCTGTGGTCTAGAATGACATTTACAGATGTGCTTTAATGATCATCGTGGCTAATTTATATAAATATGCCTTTTGTCAGGAACTTCCTCTGACACGGTTAAATGACAACTGTATAAGTTATATAGCTGTTATACGCATCTACTAATAATGGTTAAGGTTCCTGCAGCTTGAAACTTGCAGAAAATAACCTGTATATATACTGCAACAAATCTTTTTGGGGGTTATTTTGTTATTTTAATAATGCATGCTGTTCCATTTTTCTTAAATAAAAAACAGCTGATTTAAAAAAATGAAAACAAGAAATTTAGAGAAAAAAATATTTTGTTCACCAATGGAAATTTTGGCGGTTTGCAGATTTCTGCTTTTTTCTTTGTAATGGTAAAAATTGAATGATTTAGGAATTTCTCTGCCGCATTGAGTGTAAATTATTCTGAGAATAAGGAGTTTCCCCAGAATAAACCGATGCTTTCAACTCTTTGGGTATTACAAAGTTAAATTCAAATATTTTATTCAGTAGTGTTTTATATTAAAATCCAAATGTAAAGGTACATTACAGTACAGATTTGTTCTTTATAAATATTTATTTGCAAGTAAATTACCTGATGATATTTTGATTTTTCAGCGTATCCACCGTTAAAGGAACCAGATAAAGATTCCCTGTCCCCCAGTCCCAATCAGAACACACAGTTTAATATAGAAGCTTCCAAAGAAGAAGAAGCAGGTACTTGTCAGGCTATGGTTGTACAATATGTCTGCCATTCATGCAAAGATAAAGAATTTATCAGGATTGATATTTAATAAGAGAATATCCAGGCAGCATTCTGTACAAGATGTTGTAAAGATTTAAAATTTAAAGGTCATTTTATGGCCACTGATGCGAAAGCTTCTAAGTCAGGTTATCTGCTCAGTCATGAATATCTTAGGTCATTAAGAACTTCTGCTATTTAGGTAGGCATGGTTACCAATTTTTCTTAAAATCCATAAGATAAGTGATAGAAATTCATTTGCATAATTTTTAATTTGTGATGGACTGCTGGAACTGCCTAGGCATCCACAACTGCAATACCTCCAAGTTTTAAGCTCACCTGGCCAAAGGCCATATGAGCTTTTGTCATCACTTGGCGTCCTATGTCCGTTCGTCCGTCATCCGTCCGTCTGTCGTCCGTTAGCTTTTTACATTTTAATCTTCTCCTCTGAAACCACTGGGCCAAATGGAACTAAACTT
>JAULBM010029883.1:0-11091 GCA_032357055.1 Geukensia granosissima
TTATCGGTCCCTTTGCTACAGTCTACATATTGATTTATTGTTTGCTAACTTGTTTCCGTCCTGACTATGCATGAAATTTTTGCCACTGGACGTTAAACAACAATCAATCAATCAGATTGTTTGTTTTGTGAACAACTAAACAGGTTAACTTCAAATCTGACGATAACCGTAAGCATGGCATTCCATGAGTTTTCCCACAAAGAGTAACATTTGCAAAATTATGGAATTTACAAGTGTTGAAATACTTTCTTTTGAATGACAATATTTGAAGGGTTTTCAATGGTGTATTATTTCATAGCCAATTCCAATGTCGAAGGGATTTTAAATACCTGTATGTTGTTTCAGTTTTGAATATTGGAAACGTTGGATAGATAATAACTGATAGTTTTAGTGGTGATTACCAACGATATGTTAAATTAAATGAGTGAAACATTTTGTGAAAGTGAGTTTTTGTATTTTTGTGTTGAATTTCGTATGTAGGCCCTGCTTTAACTGTATAGTTTTTAGAGAAAAAAATGAAATAAATCAGATGGAACGTTAAGACGTGTTAGATCATTGACAAGTGGAATAAAAAAGAGAACAAATATAGATGGCCACTGCATGGTAAGACAAAAGACGAAAGTTGAAGCATGACGATGGAAGAAAACAGATGATAAAAATTAAACTCATTAACACAACACCGTGAAAAGGACATGAATTCCAAACTATTGTTCATTGTTTTTTTAACATATATGACAACAAAAAATCAATTCAACTTGCAGTGGGAACACAAATGTTGGTTTTAAACTTGACTGTGGATATTGAACGTTAGCACGTATTTTCGACGAAAGAAGTATGTTTATCAGCTGCTGCTGACGAAATGTTCATACCAATAGAACTTGCACAGGCTGTTATAAATCAGTTTTTATTCACTTTCAAAGTGAAGGGCTGGGTAAATTCACGGAATTGGAAATCGTAACATGACTAGATATTATTTTGAAATTTCCAGATATGAGTAACCATAGAAACACGAAGAGCTCATAAATAATATAAAACTGACGAGTGTATAAGACTTAGGAATGCTTATTTGTTACAGGTGACGTACAAATATATATAAAAATACCACAAAATGACTTGAAAAGACCTTGAAAATATACAGCAATTATCTAAAGGATAAGGAAAGGTTTAAAAAATCAACACAAAAATATAACGGAAATTATTTTGAAGCCTTCTACTGGAGATGTTTGAAAATTACACTGTGATCAGCGATTTGATGTAAAAATTAAAATTTCTTACACAAACAAATTATTAGCAAAATAGAAACCTCTAAACACACTCGCAAAAAGGATTAAAGCTGTGCAAAAGTAATCTTCACAGTGATTTTTAGAAGACGATTGTTTATATGAAGATAATATCATTTTAGCTAATAGTATTATTAAAGGTCTTCGAATGAAAAATTTCAGAAGACCTTTTATTATACTATTAGTATAATCAGATTACTAGTAATTCCTGTACGGATAAGACATACAACCTGACCACAACCTCACGTATGGAAATTTTGGTAAAAAATCTTGTAACAAAACATATAACTAGATCAATGACCTTAATTTCCATACGTGAAGTAGTGGTCATTTTGAATGTCTAATCCATATAAAAATTACTAGTATGTACATTGCCGTCCACTGAATTTGTTACAAAACAATTCAATGAGGCAACTTCTTTTTGACAATATGACTTCTAAAGATCGGACATTCAATGTGCATCCTTGTCCCTGCTGTCCAAGGATTATTTCAATAGAATCCAAAATTAAGATAATTTATTGTAGAGTACCGCTTATGTATTGTTACTGTTAACCTTGATCCTATTTTCCCAAAGTTTCAGAGAAGTGGAAAAATTAGGAATTTTAGAGGCGACAGCGAACTTTAATTTTTTCTTCAAGTTGTACTATACAGTTAGTATAACTTTAACTTAGTATAACAGTTGTTTAACTTTATAGTGGTGATATTTTTTATCAGACTAATCTGTAGTATCAACAGTGGATATCTATATAACAAGTATACAAATGTAAATAGTCTTGGTTCACTATTTGCGGAAAAAACTTGTGCTGTAATAATGTAAAAATTATTTTTAATTCCCGAATGATCTTTAACTCGAAAACAAAACATTGCATTTAACTTTAGTCAAATTTTTATGTCTTTCAGTCTACAAAACATTAAAACACATTTTACATTTATTGTTTAATCACATGCAAAACATATAATCATCTGAAATTGTGATCAGTATTAAGAATAAAATGATTGAATGATTGATTAAATGTCCAGTGGCAAGTATTTCATGCATATTCAGTACGAGAGCATATTAATGAATGATGATGATGAACCCTGCTTTGGACCGACACGCTGAGCCGGATTTTAACGTGCTATCTCACGAAAGCAACAGTCCGCAGGAAGACATGCCACTTTACCCAGACACATTATTCTGACTCTGGGCCGACCAGTCTTTACTCTTACTCCTTATTGCTGCGTGCTTAGCGGAGAAGCAGCAAATACCAATTCTTAAGTCTTTGGTTTTACCCGCCGGGGATCAAACCCACGACCTTCCGCACTCGAGGCGAGCACGCTAACCATTACACCACCGAGGCGGTTAGAATAAAATGTGGAGAATTAACTTAATGTATAAATTCAATAACATAAAGAGAGATACATGGCTCATGTTGAAGTATGTGTTTACAAATTCATACAAACATTAGTTCATCAAGTTCATACTTGATCTTTGTTTCAACTCGAACTACCTATAATTCATTCTAGTAATCTGAAAAGAACACAATTAAAGTATATGTCTTTCTATTAATCACGTAGAAGGTAGTGACTTTTTAAATAAAATTTTCATTTTTAAGATGTCAATCAAATTAAATTTCCAGAATATGGAACTACAACTGTGGAAGTTATTTTAAGGTTACATTGAACTTGAATATTTTGAAGTCTGCTTTAGTTATTCATAAAAAAATACAAAAACATTTCTTGGCAAACTTAACACAAGTACTTACAAATGTTTAAGAAGCATTTGCCTATAATTTGTACAATATGATATGTTACATATTTTGTAAGCAATGATCGTTATGTTCAATTATCGCAATTCAAGTGTTAGAATCCCATGGAACAAAGAATATCAATGCATGTTCTCGTTTCACACTATGTCAGTAGTGTTTGTGACGTACATCAATTATCATCATATACCGAATGAAAACAATCTATAATTTATTTTATTACAAACACCTGCAAAGAAAACATAAAAATTACCCTGTCATGTTTACTATGTTGTTTAACATTCATAAGTGTTATCTGTACCGTGGTATTTTTATCTTTTTATATTTGTCTATTACGACTAACATTTAATTGTCTATAGATAAATGCTTTCGCCTTATATCATGAGATGTACCCGTTGAAATCTTTTTTTTCAAGTCGTCTTGTTATGTCTCTGACATTAACTCATATTTTTTTTTTCATTTTCATAACACAACGCATTTTTTTTTAATACAAGTTTAACAATGTTGAAAAAATATGGTTGATTTTTATATTATTTATGAAAATTTCAAGGAGTGACCAATCATCAGTAGCATCAGAACCAAAAAAAAGGGAATTTGGAAATCCAAACATAGTTAAAGAAGAACTCAAATAAATCGCAATAGAAGGACAATTTAGCTGTAGGAACAAATACAAGGTGCAATATGTTTCAAATATTTTCCGTATTTTTAGTGCGTCAGTATTTAATAAAAATGCAGCAGATTTCTGTAAAACATTATTTGATAAACTTCATGTCAGACAAGTCTGATAACCTTTTTTGTGAATATTCCCAGGGACCTATCGTTCACCAGCAGAGTTGTTCAAAATACAAACTTACGAATGTTGAATAAATATGGGGAAATTTGACATGCGATTTGTACAAATTCTGATAATCAAAACCGCCGTTTGCTTTTTTGATATTATCTCTTTCTTGTTAAACAAGCTTCCATCAAAATAAAAGCTTTGTTAACCGAACTAGGCCAATGAGCGTGTATTCGTCAAGCATGGACATCTAAATCTACATATTAAGAAAATAACAAATTTTAAATACTTTTAAATCATTAACGTTGATCTCATTCATAATAAAAAGACAAGGTCTACGATCCTCATTCGACTGGAATCTTAAATTTAATAAGCGTCTTTTTAAAGTATGTTCGCTACTCTTGGTCTTTCAAGAGCATGTGTCAAATTTTGCGATTTTCTAGACAGAGCTAGATAGTTGTCACAAAAGCTGCTCAGACAGGGACATGTTGCTCCTCGCTTAAAGTCATGACTGCAGACAGTTTACGGTCGAAACCTCAATCTTGTCGGCCAGTATGGAATTTTTGTTTCACAGATGAAGACAGACCTTTTCCTGTGAAGTTGTTCGTGTTTCGAGATAGTCGTGTCTGTCCACTTTCGTCTGGTCCTTCAGATTTAATTTGCTTCCTTTTATATTTTTCAGTTAGTTCCCGTCTCTTTAAAAACACCAACCGCATTGTCCATTTTTCAAATCCGTTATTAGTCATTTAAGGGTAAACCTGAAGTTTTCATGGGATCAAAGTTTCCTGAACAAAATTGAAAAACCTGTGAGGTACATAGCTCATCGTGATATATTAATGCTTTCCACACAAATCCAAAATAGAAGTAGAAGATGTTTTGAAATGTAAAGCGAACATGCCTTTTAAACACGCCTAATTTGGTCCTTGCAGCGTCAAGAAAATCGTGAATGTGTTGAAAAAATTTACAAATTAAGTAAAAACATGACCCTGATATAGTTAAATCGCGTTTAGGATATTAATTAAAGCAGCAACAAAAAACTATATGAAGAGAATTTCTCTAGGCAGAACATTATAGGTAAATATAAAAATAATGAGTTATACAACAAGCTTACTAGGCTTCTAAATGTTATCAAAAATCTGCACTTGTCACAATTATCGCCAAGGCGATGCAGTTGTTAAATATTCACCAAGGTTGTCATTGTGGTCATTTTTAATGTTTTTGAAATCCAACAAGGAAACGCTGTGTCCCAAAAACAACGCAGAAAACATATTAAAAGCACAATTTTTGAATGGTTGAGTGTTATAAATGAAGAAAATGAAAATGTTCATGTTATTAATAATAGTATTCGTCCTGTTTTTACAAAATTGTAAACAATGATAGTTTTGGTATCTAAATTCAAATCATATCGGTCATGTAGTACACGCTTGAAATGTTATTTGACAGACAAAATATAGTCAGTGTCATCATTTATTGATCTGCTTCTAATATAAGAAAATTGATTGACACTTGTCGTAAAAAAATATCGGACGCCAAAATAAGTTATTTAATGCATTGCATCACTATAGTAAATGATAAACAGAAACCACACTTAATATGTCGATTTGTAATGTCTTTTGATTGATTTTTTTAAATACATGATCCTTTTTTTCATATGTTTCAAACTTGAAGTTTTTTTATCTAGTTGTCAGTAAAAATTACAATTTTCAATATGATGTTAACTAAGCTGACGATCGTTCAACGCTTAACAGCATTTGTAAATAAATATATATATATATATTTAACATTTAAGGAACAGTTTCCCGTTAATGTTGGTGAATTAAACCAGCTTTCTCCCTGCTCATACCGTCGACAGAACACAAGTAGGTCAAGTTTTTTGTACTCTATACAAAGCAAAATAGAAAATAAAACAAAAAGGTGAAAGAAACATTTGATCCCACCACCCACCCTCTTATAGAAAGAAAGTGTTTCTTGATATTAAATATAGAAGATGTGGCATGATTGTCTGTGAGACAGCCAACAAATGACAGTCCAATTTAAACTTCTATACTGGTTCTCGGGAATAGTTATAGGCCTTGCAAGACAATTTCAATACTGTCTAGAACTGTGGGTTTTTAAAATTTATTATCTGCCCCTCCCCGTGACGCGACCAAGTTGTTTACTGTCAACCTAACTAAGGAATAAGATATTTGTTATATACTGTTTTATTAACTTTCTGTCACCGTTTCATGGTTTCTTCATATTTATTCAACAATAGTTATTTTGTATTTTCCTCTTCAAAATTCCTTTTCTACTATTCATCTAACGATGGGAGATCTTTGTACATTTATAATGAAGAAGAAATGAATTGCTTAATTGAAACAGTCAGCTCTCTTACGGTGGCAGAGGTGGGATTGAGTCGACATCTTAACAATGGTAGTTAAATAAATCTTTTGCGTCTGCAGCCGACCTCTGTCAAGAAAATCAGAGTATGTAAACTCCATATTAAGGAGTAAATAACAATAGGATTGAATAACTGGCTTACTTGATTTCTGTCTAAAATCCTCCATTTTTCGATATCCTATAGAAGTCAGGACAAAAGTAAAGATTTAAATCTAAACCGATCGTGGTTGACAGAATCACTCAGCAGCCAAGTAACACCATTCAAAACTCAAAACCAAAGGCAAAGTCAGCCGTTTATCTTAAAAAATAAAACCATTTGCCCCCAATCGGTGTAGAAATAAGTTGATTAAACGAAAAGCACAATCGTGTCCCAGTCTATCAAGGAGGACGAAGGTTTTCGATTGAAAAATCCAACAGATTTGTTAAAAGCTTTATCCCCACAAATAAAAACGTATTCTTTTGATGTTCGCTGGCTGAGCAAACAGGACTCAGAAGTTAATACAGATAAAAGTATTCGATATCTATGAACAACAGTATATTTGGTTGGCAATGGCAATGACACATTCAACATACACAGTTTAAACCTTTAAAACTAACTTTAAAACTTAGCAAATACACTTCCGGTTTACCAATCTCATAAGATAATGATCTATGTCTATGGCTACCGAAAAAGGCAATTTCAAAATTGAGGTAAAAAGGAATCTTTCAAGAAATTGACTATATAATAAAAGTTTGAAAATATCCAAGGGATACAATGAACTATTGGGATAAGCTTGATTCTTTTGTTTTACAGGTAGCAGCCATTTTAACATATGTTTCATACTAAATAAGTAATCCAGGATTAAAATACCGTGAATACCTTTTTTTCGAAAAATATGTTATTTTGGAAAGAACACCACTCACTAAAGACAAAACCGAAACATAAAAGGCGTTGAAAAAAAAAGAATGATAGCAAAATTAAGCCAAAACTAATTTGATTCAAAGGTCTACTTACTAAAACCAAAAAATCTTGACAAATAACCAGGATCAGACTCTACAAAACGATGTTGAGGAAATTTTTTACTTTTAAATCTGTATTGAAATAAAAAGAAATCATAATTCTTTTTTACATGATAATGCATGCATCCCATCACAAAATATGATTTATTAACTTAACATCATCAGAACTAAGTATATTATGTAAAAGAACTACTATCATATTACTATGGACTGTTTTTGTCCAAATTATCATTGATTATTAGATAAAATCTCAATGAAACAGCAGAAGTTGAATTTTGAGTCTGCTAAATCAATTATTAGTGCAACATACACGAACGCTAATTCATGTCTTATAGCGTGTGTAGTATTAAAGTAACATATATCCTTTTGTGGCAATGGACAATATTAAAAACAATATTATTTACAATATTAAAAATGTAAATATGCTTTGTCATTCTTAGCCATAACGGGGTTTATATCCGGGGTTTACAATTTTTGTTATGTTTTGACATATAGATTCAAAATAAACTTTATTAACACGCCTAAAACTTGTGAGTAGAAGAAAGCTCGATTGCGTATAAAAATTGGACAATAAGGTTTGAATGTTATAGAACAAGTATCCCTTGATTGTTAAAATCTCTAACCTTAAACCAAGAGCAAAAGCCTACAGCTAACACACAGGTCATTCGACATAAATAAATGCATATAATATAAAGTATTATGGTACAGAAGTAAAATATTCCACGAATAACGTAACAAAACGTTACCGTGGAATATTCTGTGATATTGCACAACTAAAAAGTGTCACAATTAATGATATTTTTCTACCACAACTCTTGTATTTCATCTGTGTCTGTCACATTATCTACCTAATCCTGTTTTTCTACACTGATTCCTCTCTAGTAACATTTGCCAATAAGTTAAATATTAACCATGTAAAATTTAACACTGTATTTATAAGGGAACTATATTCGAGGACAACGAAACTTTTTTTATCGTTCTACAATACACTTCTGTATCCTTTGAGTGTGTTCGAGACTGATACGCCTCGTTGGTTAACAGTGGTCAGGTCCTATCATGTGTGAAGCCATGTTTTTATTATCATTTTGTCTTTCATCATCCCCGGACGAAGACCCTTTGGGAAAAAATTGGGAGACAAATTTTATTTTTATTCTCTTTATGTTGTACATTTGTATTGTTTACGTTTGGTTTGTGTTTGTGTTTACCTTTTAAATATGGCTACCTTTTAACCCTAATCATTTAGTCTTGTATATTTGTGTTAAAGCCATCACGCAACATTTACTCTTTTTTATAAAATAATAACAAACAAAGTAATCTGAAAAACAATAATATGTCAGACCAAGATTTCCAGACGTTTATTTTGCTGCAAAAAAACGCTACCAAAATTAATACATGTAGATAGAATTTTTCTTATTATAATATCATTGAATTGATTTAATTTATTCATTTTATGGACTGTTCCTATGGTAAATTTCATAGATATATATCATTAATTCGAAAAAAAACTTCTGAAGATGTAATAGAAATCTTTGGTTTATTATTACATAAATATCTGTGCAATACTTGTATTAGATCACTTACAGAAGAAGCTGTCAATACATAAAAAATAACTTACCACCTTTACTTAAAGAAATAAAATCCAAATTCAATAAATTTAGACTTCTTACGAAATCTTCTCTCTTAGTAAGGTAACAGCTCAAATAACTTATCAGTGATTGTAGCTGCCTATTAATACTGTCTCTGGGGAGCCAATACGCTGATGATAATTTCAGAACAACCTGTTACATACAAAAAATTAACAATCACATTAATGAGGTTTGTTACAAAATTTCATAGGAATAAAACATATTTCAAAAGCATTTCGTAATATGAGTAAAAAGAAATTAATTACAATGTATAATAATTGTAAACTGCCTTCGTCAGTTTGTAAATAGAGTGGTTTTGACAAGTAAAGAAATAAAATTAAGTTTATATGCATTAACTGTAGATGTAAATTAATCAGATAAAGTGGTTGGAGTGTAATTATACAAAAAAGAAAACCATTCGGATAAAAAAGCATGCAACACTTTTTAGTACTAGGTGTGTTAGATGTTGATTTAACGTTACTTTCAATAAAATTTCAGTCATATCGTTGCGCGCTGTTTCATTGGTGGGAGATCAGTGAAGATATATGTTTTGCTCAAATAAAGACGAAATGAATTTTACATAAGCAAAATCTTACCTTAAAAAAATCCTCTACAGTTTACCATATTAAACAATAATTATGAACCTGTATTCAATTATTCTTCTAACAAATTTTTAATATATCCTCATTGCAAATATCAGGGTCAAGATTATTTCATTTCCAAATATGAGGTTCGCTTGTAAGAAATAACCGACAACACATGTTATTTACGTTCTGAACGGTAAACTGTTTAGATCTGACCATTCGAATAAATATCAGTGCAGACGTCCAGTGTAAAAAATCCATGCGGGAGATCAACATTGACAAGAGACAAGACAGATTCCAAACAAAAAGTTATAGAAAAAAGGGGATATGAGTAAATATTAATGACACAAAAATCTCATAAGTACAGGTAAATTCCAAGCAAAAGGACAGCGCTTTGATTGCTGTTCTTCGTCTCAAAGTCAAAGCGGAGTGAAAACTCGCACCTCACTGTAAGTTCAAGACGGCCCCTAGAACCGGTTTGAGCGGAAAGCTTTGCTAGATGTCGACGACACTACATCTGTGCATTAAAGAACACAAATGCGGGGTAAGGTCAATATATTAAAGATATAGACGGACAAAGAAATCTAACAAAATCTGTCATAAGTTGCCCGACACTATTACATACAAAATCAAACACAATGTTTAATAAACAAATACGGGGCACATCAAGATTTCGTTAAATGACTCGGCTGTTTTCAATAACTTGAATTGGGCAGATAGTTAACAAATGAACTGCTAGATAATTTTCAATTAAGACACTGGCCGAAAAAGAAATAAATGAAGGCGCAACGTACATGTAGAGCTAGTTATCTCAAGAATAATTACACCATAACTGTAAAATATAAGAGCACGCACGGGGAGATTTTCTACCTTCTACACACAGCACAAGTAACAAACTCTGTAATGAAATGGAAAAAATGGGATATGGAGTAAATATTCAGGACACAAAAATCTCATAAGTACAAGAAAATTCCAAGCAAAGGAAAAGCGCTTTGATTGCTGTTCTTCATCAACAAAAACAAAAAGAAACAAGGTTTGGACTCCACGAAGTTTTAGATAAACACTCAAAATCAAAAGTTCGTTGCGTGAATTAACTTTAAACGCTCCTTTAATTTTCCCTCTGATTTAATTCTTTTGACTCTGAAAATCACCATTAATCTATGATTAAAAATTTGGAATCTAGCTTTCCAGTTTCATTATATATTTACAAATTAAAGTATTCACAGTATCCTTTTTTCATTAGTATAGGATATAGTGCTGACCACTTAAATCTTGGTGTGTATAAATAGATATGAAGTTCATGAAAATGAGACTGAGACTATCAGAAATGGTCTCCACGCACGCAAAAATTATTTAACCCGCTAAATGAATATAAGATGTGGTCCTTTGTGACACGGTTAGTGTTCTTCAGAGACAGTCAGATTGTTTACCGTTGCTGGCATTTGCAATTAAAACTCGTAAACACATGGTAAAGTTGGCGTCAAATATTTATTGTCACTCAAAAAGAGATGATAATAATCAAAACATTGTACCCAAACCATCATTATTGTGAATTTCTGTATGCTGTAAACGCATTTTAAGAGTAACCATTCATTAGCCGCATTTGATGAAGTTTGGAGGCCGGGATTAAAAAAGCAGATTTACTAAACACAAACATTTTAACTTCTTTCATTTGAACTGACGTTCTTTAGTACCGTTAAT
>JAULBM010029894.1:0-11090 GCA_032357055.1 Geukensia granosissima
CCCAAAAGATCTTTTGTCCACCTTTCACATTTCAATGTGCTGCGGTCGTATTATGTGCTTGCGAAGCACCTCCGTTTCTTTTTATTGTGTCCCCTGCTTCTTGCAGGCAGCATATAGGGATCACTTTATCGTCTGGCAGCACAAGGTCTGTGTCACATTTTTAAACCGCTACTACTCTAAAATGTCTAAACATAATTTAACCAAACCTTCACATATTCTTTATTATGACTTGAAGTGTTGCACCACCTATTCTATTTTTCCAGAAAGTCAATATTTTAAATTTGGCTGTAATTCTGATTTGTAAAAAGCAGTCATAAAAGGAGGGTACCATTTCTAATCTGCTACTCCTCCTTAACCTCTTAAATAGATATTACACTACCTTTCATAGATTCTCCTGGTTTATTTTTAAAGAAGTTCAGTACTGAAAAATTTCTCTGCAATTTTGACTTGCAATATGCTGAACAAGAGAAGGGAATGATATCTAATTCTCCATCTAAACCATTCTACAGAAATTAAACAAACTTTTACAGAATTCTTATCATATCAATAGAGGAAGTATAGCACTTCTGTTTTGTTTTTCAAGAAAGTCACTTTTTTGGGTGTGATTTTTCTATTAAAATTTTGTGAAAAAAGTGGGTTAATGCTTCTAATCTGCTACTCTGCCTAATAACCACTTGATAGAAATTAAACCAACTTTCACAATTATTTGTCGTTAATTGTAGTATTGTGCCTCCTATTTTATTTTCCCAGGAATTCTTTGCTGTAAATTCTTCCTGCAAATGTCACCTGTAGTTTATTAAGAAATTGGGGGAAGGTACCAAATAGCACTGAATTTGTGTTTATACTAGAGAATAAGAATAGTACAGTCAACCCTCTTTCTAACGGCATGTTTTATAACAGAATCCCTCTTTATAACAGCATAGCAGATTTACAATTCATCGTTTTTTCATAATATTTGGATTCTTTATAGCAGAAAATTCAGTTTGACATCACAATTGTCAGAGAACAAATGTGGTTGCTATAAAGAGGGTCCACTGTATTTATATTGTATATTTTTAACAAGAAAGGTGTTCTTAGATTTATGTATTGGCCATTATATAATTAGCAAAGTTTCCTAAGTAGCAGATAGATAGTTGGTTTACAATAAAAATAAAAACAAGATAACTTTAAACATGTGCTTTTTTGTTTATCAACAATGTCAAAATTATTATGGCGGATATAGTGTGTGGTTTGGGGTAATTGAACTCCCACTAATTTTGTCAGTATTAACGAACAGGTTTTCCAATGTTGTGCAAATATCAGAAATTAACATTGATGGATGGATGGTGTTAAATTGGGCAAGAGATAGAATTGGTGTTGTATTCTTATACAATAGGTAGTGTTTTGAATGTGAAAGTTTTAATCAATACTGATGAAAAAAGATTCATATACAAAGGCCTTTCTTTTGTTCACATGTATTGATCCAACAATTTAGATCTAAATTTTCATCTCTTGTAGATAAAACACCAACTTCGAAAGTTGAAAATTGAAAGACAAGTTGTTTTATTTTTACCAACTTTGATCAGCAATTTTAACAGAAATATTTGTCTTTTCAGCTGAGAGAATGTCAGAACCGGGTAGAAGAATTAACAAATTCAAATAGACATTTACAAAACAGATTAGACAGAAAGGTTGCTGCCCGAAGTGCTTTAGTGAACCAATGATAGCATCTGTTACAATTTACATCAGAAGAAATTGCTGTACCTCCAGATCATCCAATCATCTGCTCCGTTACATAACAGATAGCCAGAGATGGATGTGGTAGAGTCCAAGATCAAAGACAGCTTGGATCAGTTCATTATTATTTTATAGGGATGCTGTTGCTTTTAAAGCCTTCTAATATATATTTTTTAAACAATTTTAAGACAATTTCCTGTGATCCATGTTTGTTATGTCTCAGTATGAATTTTAGAAATTCATATTCTGAATTTTATAAATTCTTCCAATGTCTGATTGATGCCATGTTTTAATACTTATTTTATCAGTCTTCATTTATTGGTTTCAATCTGAAGAGGATCGTTTGTGCTCATTTGCTCCACTTGGAAATAAGGATGTACTGCGTTATGTCCCTTTGAAAAAATACTTTGCAATACTGCCTGTACACTTGCCCTAAAATTTTGCCACAGCTTTGTTCAACAGTTAATATTAACAGTAAATATTTCAGTGTTATTCTCCATAAAATTTTACAGGTTTTAAGGTTTTACACTTCATTCCAAGTTTCCATTTGGTTTGCAAAATTTTCAAATCAAATTATTTTTTATTACACATCAGTAAGAAAATAAGAAATGTTGACTACCTTTAAGCTTGTGTCAGAGTTCAGATTTTGAGTAAAAAACTTCTAAGATAAGTAAATCCTTTTTTCAGTCCTGTTGATGTACTAACAATTTGGTATTTATCTAGATCTATTTTTATTTAGTGTATTGGTTCAATGGATTTTAGAAATGCTTGCATCCCATGTATATTATAGAAGAATTTAAAAGAATTGTATTGTAAGGTGACATTGAGTTGGAAAAAATAGTTAATAACACATGCTCAGAGGTTTGGGGTAGTTCCAACTCCTGTATAAGTTGTCCTATGTTTAAAAATAAAGGAATTTGGCCACTCCAAATGTATTTCTAGTTCTTTGGATTTTTAGTGATAAAAATAGGGGTGAGCGCATGTAATTTTTAATTTAAATTTTTTTTCTTGCAGTGCCAAATTATTGGAGTGCAACCTCAAAAACATGCTAACACCACAGTTTAATTTTTTTTCCTTTCTTTTCGTATTATTTTAGGAGCGAGCCAGCAAATTTTGATTTTTTTTATATATAAGAATAACAATTTAATTTCCTAAAAAATAAAAAAAATTAAAGTGGGTAAAGTTTTTTTAACCCATTATATGAGGAGCCAGTGAATTAATTTGAAGTGGCCTTAGTGTTAAATTATCTTGGATGGGACGGTTATATAATATACATTTGCATGCTGATAAGGGAAAAATGAAGATTTATTAACCCAAGAAGATCATTGTTTCCCAATGACGAAGCAATCTTCTTGGGCGAATATATCTTCATATGTCATGAACTGGTATGCAATTAATGATTAAATATACCAGATAAGCCATTATCTAACTGCCAAAAAATTATTAGAACTTTTTCTGTTGTCCATGTTAAATCAAACAACACAGATTAAAATTTTCAACAGAACAAAACAAATTTTATTATTATCCAATACCAACAGATTTACCATACCATTTTCCTCATATTAAACACCACTGCCACTAAAATTGCCTCCTTACCTTAAGTTTGTTTTAAAACATTAAATCCCCTCCCTCAAAATCCCCCTATTACATAGCTTTACAAGTTCAAGGATGGAAAATTCTTAGAGAAAACAGCAGTTGACATATAGGGACATATTTAATGTAGGGGAAGGAAACTAGTAGAATTCTTTATTTCGGGCTATTCTAAGCTAAGGAAAATTTCTAAGGAATATGATAGATTCATTCATCAATATATTACAAATGACAATGGAGTTGGAATTTTGTTTCCCCAAACTTCTGGTAATTCAAGCAATAAAAATAATTAGTTGATATAAAGCTGTAACAGTTATACATATTTCTCTTAGTTGTACAAAGGATCTTTAGAATGGCCTTAATTAACATATCATAGATTTTGTAGATGTAGTGAATACAATGCTCAAAGCATAAAAACTGTGTGATAATGTGTGGACTGCTGTACTGACCAAAGATTGCTCTTCAGCATAAATTTTATGTTCGTTTCTATTTTAAAATATTAGTTTAAGTTATTTTCGTGTTTCGTAGGATCCTTACTCAAACACAGTAATGTATAAGCAATTCTGGCCAATAAAAGTGGTTTACTTTGATTTAAGTTCTCTCCACTGAATCAAATAGTACAGATGAGGTATGTCTAAAGCAAATATGTTTAATGAATAACCCATACAAAAGACTCCCATTTGGTGTCTCTTCTTTACTATCTGGTCTTTTTGCTTTGTAACGTCACATCTTCTGGGGAAATCTATCAGTTTAAGCATGTTTCCTTATGTTCCTAGTGCTTGGATTTTCCCAAACAAGCAACGTCACAAAACAAAGACTTCAAAATCAAGCGGGAGTTATACTATTTTTATGTTAAGCGTTACTCATTTATAACAAAACTTCGACCCTGATTAAGTTGAAAGATTTGAAGCCCTTGTGAGATTTTTTTACTATGTCAGGCACAACTTTTTTTAATTTAAATCAGAAATCTTGATTTTTTTAAAATTCATTTTTTACCATTGTAAGCCTTTTTGTATAATCACGTTTAGTTTCGTCAAAATTAGATTTTTCTTTGCTATCACTAGACATATCTGCAATGTACACACAGAAACTAATTATACTGTGTGTTCTCCAAGAGATTTGGATATTAAATTATTATGAAAATTCTGGAGGATTTGGATCAGAATAATGTTTCGGATGTAGAGAACAGAGTGGGGGAAAAACATGGAAAACAGCAATATGTGGATATGTATCATACAACGAATATTTTTGATATAGCTAGGTAGTTTGAAAAAGAAACAAACATGTGATATGATTATGGTGTGCAAAGTTATATATTAAAGTTAAGGTCTATTATGGCATAATAATATTGTCTGTAAAAATAAGAGCATTTAAAAAAAAAAGTGTAAATAAAATGTGTTGAACAGGATGAGATAATAACAGTTTACTAAGAGAAAATATTGGTTTTGTAAAATTTGATATAAAAGTAACTTCATTCGTACAAATAAAGAATGAGCCAATTTAAAACAGAAGGATTTCAATTTGAAAAACTTATATGAAAAGATTTAAATCCTGTAAATTAAGACAAAAAAGATTCAAATTCAGCAAAAACTCCAATTTTAAAAATTGGGAAAGAAAAGATATCAGTTTTGAAAAATGAGAATGACAAACTGATTTTAATCTAAAAAAAAGAATGAAAATATTCCCATTATTGGAAATTGTTTTTAAGTACAAAAAAATTGGAATGAAAGATTTTGATTGAAAAAAGACTTAAATCAGAAAATGAAATCTTATTTCTACTGCCTGTTGTGTTCTGTTCAAATCACACAATATTGACATTCCATTATACTTGAAAATGGAAATGAGAATGATCAGGATTATTAACTCGTTAGAGGTTTGAAGTTAGAATAATATCTTCAGCTGTTGTTGTCACAGGGAGCTTGAAAAATTGATTCAGAATAATGGGTGAGAACAAAACTATTTTTTGTGAATTTAATAAAAACATTGCATGGGTTTCTGTCTCATCAGAGTTTGTTAAAAGGTTGATCTTTCATTGCTGTTTATTTCTACCTCTTACTGTTAAATGTGAATTTACACTCTTTTTTTCCTTTTCCTGAGTGTTTGTCTCATTTCATCTGTATTATATCACTGACTAACCCAAACTTAGTTCATTTAAGGACCCTATGGGCTTTTCAATAAATATCGCCTGGACTAAAATGACTTTTTCAGGCTCCTGGGAGCCTCTGATATTTTTTCTTAAAAATCGGAACTTTGTTCAAAGTTTTACATGGAAAGGGCATACTTGTTATATTTGTATTAGATTGACATTTATTGAGCAATGCAAGAATGTAAACCCTTAGTGCATGTATCAGAAAAACCCTAAATGTTGGAGGCTGTAGTTACAAATACATGAATAAGTTATGTCATGCTTTAAACATCAGCAAACATATAACATCAGACTTGAATGTCAAAATACCCTTAAACAATTTAGGTAAAATTCATTCTCGTGATTTTAGATTCGACCGGTGATTCATTCATGATTTTTGTTCATTTTTTAATTTTACTTTTCAGGCATTTCTTTATATTTCTTATTTTTTGGCTTTCACTTACCCATTTAATTTTTTTCTCTGCGTATTTATATCTGAATTGTTTCAGATTTCATGGATAATAATCCAACTGTTCAAATAGAGTGTATATAAAATTGATACATACATGTAGCTGGAGATATCAGTCTGCAATTTAAATACAGTGTACCCTTGTTATATTGCCACCTTTGGAACCATGAAAAATTTTGGCAACAAGCCAGGGTGGGGATAGATTGAGAAAAGATTTACAATTAAACTATAGATATTGTTGAAAAGGGGACCTTGCGGAAATGTGGCCATAAGTGAAGACCGGCCATTATAGTGTGGCATTAAAACAATGGTGCACTGTGCCACACAAAATCCTCAACATTTATACTGTTATATCAGTTAACTGACACTAAAGCTTTAAAAAGTCTAGAACATTTTGTATCTTGTCAGAAATGTATAACTGGTTTTACAGTTGGATTTCATTTATATTTGTTAGAATAATGTTTGGCCTGAAATGAAATGCATATAAAATTCTGAACAAGTGTATATTGTAGACACTGATGTAAATTTGTATTATTTTATTTAATTATTATTGATAGAGTGTATACGGAAGCTTTTATTTGCTTAAGTTTAAATGTTTTTGCCTTGTAAGTCTAGAATTTTTTTTTGTAGTCTTTGGCCAATTTTTGAGATTATTTAAGAATGGGCAATACAAGAATTTGTTTTTAAGTAAGGTAAATAAGGACCAGATTTAAAATGGAACATTGCATTGGAATAATACTTCTTGAGGAATTGTTATGCCTTAAAAATATTTTGCCATATAAGCCAATTACTCTTAATTGGTAGATTATCTTTGCCACCAGCCCTGACTTATTAACTTCCCTGAATTACAATTCATATTTGGAAATCTCTCGTGTCAAAAAGTGAACATGTTCCCTTTCTGTCAAAATTGATTTGTGTGTAGAACAGGGATTAATGACCAACAGGAAGTTGAGAGGCATCAATGGCCAAATTGGTCTTAATTTTTTACTAAAAAAGGGTAAATTTTCATTCATTTTTTAATGGAAATTGGAGGTAATACTGTGTAATATTGTTAAATAATTTATGGAAATATTTGTATGAACATTGCTTTCCACTTGTGCATTAAACAGTAGCATTAAATAATTAATGGAGTGCTAATATCCAAATTGGTTTACCAAGAATGTTCCTCCAATGATGGGAGAACATGATATTTCAAAGGCATAGGGCTTATGAGTTGTGATGTTATAAGCTGTAAGTGAAAATGTTTGCTTACCAGATTTTAGTTTTATCCAGATTATTATTTTTTCCTTTATCAAATTTTGATTCTTCCAAATTTCAAACATACCACATTTTGCAATGTCCAGTACAACACAAACTTTCTTTTTAATGTGTTGTAAAAGATATATTACACTGACTTTAAAGATACCTTTTGAAAGTGTCTGTTTTTTTTTTCACTGATAAAAGAATGGCATTTTTTTTACTGTCACATCTTGGTATTTAATGCCAATCTCTATAAAGACTGTAATAAATAATTTTAGGTGTTATTGGTGCATAAGTGCATAATGTTACAGCAAGTTGTCTCTATGAAAACTTTCAGTAACTGTTCTAGGGGGTAAAATAAATAAATTATGTTTATAAGATGTCTTCTGCAAGTCTACCATTTGGAGACTTATTTGAACTGACTTTTATTTTCAAGACTTGTACAATACATTCTTTTACCATTGGTAAAAAATTCACAAAATTTTATGGCATTTTTGAAATTTCCATCATTCAATAGTGAATTCCATCTGTGTAAAGTTAAGAATATCTTCTATTAACATACTATGAAATATTATATTTTCTTTCATGTATAATATAATTTTATATAGTTTGATTCTTCAGTGAGAGATATTAATTTTGAATGAAGTAATGAGCTGAAATTATAATTTTATACTTGTATTTATATTTTGGTGCTATTTAAGTGTTACCCCATGTCTATTTGTGAAACCTGGTTTTCCTAATGTATATTTATAGAAAATGAATTTAAGTGTGAATGAAAAAATGTACAGTACCTTTCATCTTTCCCTTCAGGACTATTTTCACTACTTCTCCCTTCAAAGTTATGGAAAGCCCAACAGGCCTAGGGTTGAAGAGTAGATGGATTTTGTAACCTATTTCACATGTCCAAATATGGCAGGACCAAAGTGACTGATTGGTCCAGGTAGTTTACCCATAAAGATCATTGTAGCAAATAAATTTTATGGTGTGTTTGCATCAGGCTTTGTACCAAACAAAAACTAATATGGGTGACTCTTAATTCAAGTAATAAGGGTTTGTCTGATCAAGGTCCTTGTTTCTTGCAGGAAAATCTGGCTTCATTCTTCCATAAAACTGACCACAATGATATGATGGAAATATTGTTGAAGGTGGGGTTCAGCCATAATAAATGATTAAGATATAGTATAATGACCATAAATGATTTGGAAGTATTCAAGTTTCAACTGATCTAGTCGTCCTATTTAATATAATGAACATATTTGACTGATGGGTAACCATATTTCACGACCTGAGGAGTAAACCTCATTTCACTACTGTAAGAAACATTGACAGCAGGATGTTTTGAAGACCACATGGAGACCTGTAGAGATGCTGTTGCAGTCTCTGTGACATTTTCCCATCTTTCATATTTTATATCGTTTGCTTCTGTAATTCCTATCCAATTTGTACTTGTATGCAGGACTGTTGTTTTCCCTTTTCTTTCATTTTGTGTGGGTGCGTTTGAATGATTATTATTCAGGTGTGTTTGAGACATTCATCAGCTAGAAAACTTCAGCAGAAAGTTTTGTGATATTTCCATGGAAACACAGATTTCAGCATTCTATTTCTAATGTTCTTGGATTTCTTTGGCAATTTTGACAGCTCTTAGCCATATTTAAGATCTTGCTTAAAAATGGCAGGCACAGGAATAGTGTCAGATGCAGTGTAATGCTATTCACAAAAATCTATTTATTAATAAATATGAACAAGGATTAGAATTTGATAAATTTGAGAAATAAAATCCTACTTTATTAAAGTATGTTTCACTGAGCTGAGTCTCTCAATTTTTATTAAATTTAGAAAAACCACTTGGGGGAATCTTCATAATTCTGTAAAACAAACAGAGGAAAAGTTCCTGTTACTTTTGTATATTTTGAATTTTTATACATTTTCTTAGTTTTTCTCCACTCATATGGAAAATTGGGAAATTTTGTCGTTTTTCATTATAACAATTATTGTTCGCAGGATTTGTGAATTTTATAAAATGTAAAATATTTTGATATATTTTATATCTATTGACATATATTTATGCGTAATATGAGGAAAAATAATCTTTGCGGTACATGTGTACTAGAAATGCAAGAATTTAAACATCGTCGGAACATTAATTTTTCACAAAATCAGCAATTTTTCACATGAGCACAGGACAAACAACAACACCTGTGATACTTCGAATACCAAATTATATTGCCGGTAAGATAGTTAAATCGCATTCCTTTTCAGATTATGGTTTTGCTTAACGAAATTAGCCAAAACATGAGAGACTCACTTTAGTGAAATGTACATTAGCTATTGATAATCATATTTCTACAGCCTCAATAGTAACAGCATTTCAAGCTATTTTTAACTATCTTGAATTGTCAATGGCTAACAATTAAGGATTCCATTTTTGTTATCTTTATCTGGTATGCCATTCACTCATGTCATCTACTTCTTGTTCTCAACACAAAATGATAAAAATGATATTTCACTTTCATGCTTCCACTTTTAAGTGTGTTGAGTGTATTTTTGGTCTCATGCTGACACTCTTTGTATGTATTTAAATACATTCCTTATGAACTTGTTGTGGGTCATTTTGAAAGATTTTTTCTCCAAATTTGTCATTGCTTACATAGCTTTAAAAACACACTAGACTAATTTGATATCAATGATTAATAACAAATAATCATGATTTGACTGCTGTGATGGTGTAATTTTATGTTAATACTCTTTAGAGTCATCATAAAGGACCCAAAACTGAATTCATATTTTTTCTTGATTAATTATCATCAGATACTTGATTAAAAGTGATGTCATTGATCATAATTATATTGAACTTACTTGTGATCATTCAGATTTAAAATCATTGATTGGTCACTCCTGCTATTTATTTTTGAACAATAATAATCATTTTAAAACAACAAGTAGAATATTGTAACAAATATTTTGCTGTATTTGAGGATCATATTTAATTAGACATTTTTCCAAAATACTGCTGTATTATACAAATCATGGATTCCTGTGTGATTGATCATAATGTAATCACCTTAATCATAAAATGGATTGTATGACCTTGATAATGGACTGTATGCTTCCTGAATTCCAAGCTCATTGCTTCTATAGGCAATGATTGTATGTTATAAATGCAGAAGTGCAATGCATAAGATAAAATAAAAATAATATAACAGCTTGATTTCTTTATTATTTGTCTAGTTCTGATTGTCAATCCGTATAGGTTTGACCTAGTCATAATTGGAGCAAGATTTCCAGTATTCAAAATGATTTTCTGTAATACTTGCTTGACCCCTTTGTTTAGGGTCAAATCCAATTGGTTTTGAGTCATAATTTGCTCGATCAAACAAGGTCCAACAGAGTTTTGGCCTGATCTGTCACAATTGCCATGGAAAATGGACCAGACCTAATTGGCTAGAGGTAGATTGGAAAAAATAACTTCATAAGGTTAAAAGATTTTCTGTCCTTATATAGTAAATTGATAACAGTGGTTTAAAGATTTTTTTTACCTAGATGTAATATTTGATTTGATTTCTAGAGAATATTGTATGCCTCATTCCATATCAGATCCCATATTAACCTGAGATACACTTTGAGGTAATACTTAGAGCTTTGTCTCTGACAAGATTATCATCTACCCCAAATCATGTTTATCATATATCCAGGAGAAAGTTTACGATATGCTTGTTGTCACCATATACAGTATTACTGTTGATTTACATTGGAATTTCCAAATAATTCATGTTGTAAAATGCAAAAAGTTACCAGAAGCATTATTATAACATTAATTTTTATACGACCGCAAAAATTTTTTGGTTGTATTATGTTATGGGCATGTCGGTCTTGGCGTCCATAGACAGTTAGGTTTCCGTTCAATAACTTTAGTTCTATTATTTGGATCCATTTCAAATTTTAACACAATGA
>JAULBM010029905.1:0-11090 GCA_032357055.1 Geukensia granosissima
TCTTAACAAGAAATTATGCAGTACACAATCTAGAAAAGATGTGGATTGTTTCTTTGGCATATATTCCATATTCTTTCTTTTAAATATTATTCCAACATCCTCATTAACTTATTAAACAACATGAAAATAATCTCTTATAATGATTAAGCTCCTTGAACACAAACGGTGAAATGCTGTGTTGTTGGTGAATAGTAAGTTGGCATTCTTCACAACATACATTTCAAGTAACTATTTGAAAAATTAGTTCATTTTGACTATGTATTCATGCATAAGAAAATATCACCAGTAAGTTTCTATTATTATTTGTGTTTCTCATATCAGACATTGGAGCAGGAGGTTTAATCAACCCAAACAAGACATATGCAGAAGTTGAGCAGGAATCTGCTGTCGGAATGGATTTATACAGAAGAACACACAGTAACTTTGATGTTGGAGAACAGCTCCATCGTGGATATACATCACCAAGCTTTTATCCTACATCAAAATTTGGCATACCAACACCTCATAACAATCAAGGAATCAAGGTCAAAAAAACACTTAAATGGTTGCATGAAACAGAACAAGAGAAGGCAACAAAAATTGTTTCCAAACGTGTGGATGATTTCAGAGAACGATCCCAACCTCAGCTTGGTCTAGTACATGATCCGTAAGTATCGCTAGCATGGTTGACCCTTCTGAGATATAATATATTTCAATTTAAATTGAGGGGTTTTCTTAAAAATGTTAATTTCTCATTTTAATAAACCATCAATTGTTTTGAAAGTTTTCCAAGACTTTTTTCTTTAAAATGATTGCTTTACCAACTTGCTTGAAATACCACTTACGACAAGTTTTGTTGAGACACTTTGGTCCCTATATTTCATGTTTATTTTGTAGTCATTCAGGCAGTAGTACAAGCAAATTTTCAGAACACCACCACTTCCAAAGGAACAGTCCTTTAATTGATCTTATATTAGACTGCATGGCTGTTATAGTTAATGTCTTAAAATCTAACAATTTAATACATGTATAATAAGTGTAATTGAGGAAAAAAACTTCATTAATTTGAAGGTCAAACATATATTGTGTGCTAATGTCATACATTATTGCAGTTAGTTGGTTTTGTTCATTGCTAAAACATGTAAATAATGTGCAATTTTTCCTTCTAGCATCAAGGATACTCTAAAAACAGGACCAGATCATAGTTATGGGATATTAGTAAAACCTGATGAGTATGGTGCTGGTGATCTAATGCATGGTCGTGCTCCAGCTGAATACCTAAGAGGGAAAGAAAGACAGAGAGGGGTTCTAGCTGCAATCCGTCAACACCTAAAGAAAGCAAATTATCACAATTTTAATGACCTCTTGCATGCATTTAGACATTATGATAAGGTAATAATTGTCAATTGTGATTTGTCAAACTGCAATAATATGAATAATTACAGAAGGTGAAAATTATCATTTTTTATATTTGTTGTGGAGACTAAAACATTAGGATTGTTTAATTACTGCAATAACTCCACAAATTTTTACCAATTTATGGGAGATAATTTGAAAATATTCTTGAATTACCCTGTCCTGGGGGAATCCTGTCAATTCCCTTTCATTATAGGACATCTCATGCATTTAACCCTCTTTTTGACAAATCTCTTTGATATTTCATCTCCATCAACTTTGTATAATGTCACACATTTCTGATCTCATAAGTTGACAGGACTGCATTATGTTTCTCATGTGTGTAAGGAACACTTAATCTCTATGTTGGCATGTTTTTGAAAAATGCATGAGTCCTGTGCTCACCATTGTGTGCGTTACCATTATTGTCTTAATATTGTTAGCAACAATTCCATGGATAAATGATCAGCAGCAAGCCCAATAAATATATTAATTATATAGATATCTTTATGTAGTCAGATATTTACTAAGTCTAATATCTGAAACAATACAAGTATACAACAATAATTTTAATAATTTTTGGCTTTTAAAGTATTACTGGTAATAATTGATGTAATGGTCAGTAAATAGTTGTGCTGTAATTTCTTCCTCAATTACATAGATCTATAATGAGGCACCAGCACTGTGCAAAAGGATTGAATTTTTATTGATCAATAACTGATTTGTTTGTTGACAGGATGGTAAAGGAAAGATAGATATAAATGATCTGCGTGAAGTGTGTGTACAGTACCATCTACCATTAGAACCAGAATTATTAGAACTATTATTGGACAGCTGTGATGCCAACAGAGATGGATACATAGATTATATAGAATTCTCTAACTTCTTAAACTGGAAAGACAAAATGAAATCTGGACTACCAGATAAATCTGGTAAGAAAAAAGGTTTCACAAAATATCAGCCATCAGATTTCCAGTTATCTGTGATAAGTGAGACAGCAAGCTTTACATTTTGTTGAACAGCTGAAAGAATATTTCTTATTGCATTTGGTTATGTTCCATAGTTCATGTAAAGCAATATAACAAAAAAAATTTTTTTTAGAAATAAACCCCGTAAATTTGGGTGCTTTCATCCATGTAGCCAAACTACATTCATTATTTAATAAATTCAAAATCCACAGAATATCTTCAGATTAATCATTTAACGAAGTTATGACAAAACATGAATTAACAGTAACAAATAAACTGAGTTTGACAAACCCATGGATTTAACCATAATTTATATAACAATTACTACTTTTATCCATACCAAAATTAAATAATGACATATTCTATAGAGTCTATATATTTGGCATCTTACTCTATTTTTCAAATAGAGACCCCAGTTTCCTCCGCCAGGAGTCACAGTGCTGTATCTAATGAAGATTTAGTCAGAAAATCTGTGCACAGTGCCGAAAGTACACCACGTAGACTGAAGTTACAAATAGACAAAGCTATTGGGGACCACAGGACCAGTGCCAGTATGATTAATGCCACAATTGGAGGTGTTTCTACAAGAGGTTAGTATGATCAATCCCTCAGTTAAAAGTGTTTCTACCATAAGTATATAGTGGCAGACATTTTTAGCTCCAAAAAATGTCTGCCTTAAAAACTGTATGTGCTCTTGCCATAACCTGGTGTCCATCATCTGTTCATCCATAATAAAAAAATCTTCTCTGAAACCATCAGGACAGTTTGTTCATCTCTGAAACCATCAGGACAGTTTGTTCACTGATAGAATTGTGCTTTAACAGTCCTCTCCCCAAATTTTTTACCAATAACATCGACCAAGATGATTGCTAGGCTAAAAAGTAAAAAAAAAGGGGTAGATGAATTTTAAAAGATCTTTTCCTCTGAAACTGAAAAGCCAGTCCTAGCCAAAGTTGACAGAAATGATCCTTGGTTAGTCCATTTCAAAATTATGTCTGGCATTTCTGATCTCTTACCAAGATGTCTACTACAGCCAGACTTAGTTTAACAAAGGACCCTTTGGGAAACTCATAAAAAAATTTTCCTCTTGAATAGTTTGCTTAATTGATATCAAACTTTGGTGGTATGTACACTAGGTTAGTCCATTTCAGAATTGTGCCAACCAAGATGACCAACTGGACACATTTGACCTTATAGGAAGTTCATGAAAAAATGTTCTGTCGAGAAATACTTGCGTTTATCAGAACCAAACTCTTGTGCAATAATTACTTGAAGGATCTCATTCAGAACTGTATCCAATCACATTACCTGCCAAGCAAAAGTGGTGAAATTTCTCTGGCTTTCTCCAAATTTCTCCAAATTTTACCAGCAATCTCTAAGGTCAGACCTGAGTGTTTTTCGTACAAAACTCCCTGTGTGTACTGTATGTATCACAGCTCACCCAATCAGGCCTGCTGAGATACTGATTATAATTCATCTCAACCTTATAATGCAACTGATTCTTGTATCTGTTTACGATAATTGTATAAAGGTTTTCTTAAAATTGCATTAATTATTCTTGCATTTTGTGCTGACTTTTCATGATCACAATTATAATATAAATGAATGCAGTAATTATTAAATTTACAGTACTTTTGTATTTCTTAAAAGTGTGGGAATGTTGGTTGGTTATTTTTCTCTAATTTTTGCCAATACTATTAGTCTTAGCAATGAAATATGAAAATTTACTTGTTTATAAAGTTAATATATTATTCTATTTTATTTATAGATTATAGAACATATGGTGTACCTACAATAAGAACGGATCTTCATGCACCAAGAATTAGGCGTGTAGATGATAATAAAAACTATGGTGATGAATCAGATGCATATGGTCTCGTCAATCCATCAATATTTAGTAGACGAAATGTTTACGAAAAAGATTTCCTTTTACCAAGGACTCGAGAAGAGGTATTTTAACTATAGTTAGGAAGGCAAAAACTGATTTATGTGAAATCTTAAGTCTTTAAAACAAATGGCAGATGTAAATACATTTTATTCAATTTTCAAAGATACCAAGTGAAGAAAATTGAATGACCAGTCAAGAAGTGTTAGAATTATTGTCCTTATACAGTTGGAAAATTTCAGGATTCTGTTTATAGTTACATATAATTGCAACCTGATACTTCTTTTTTTCAGCTGAAAATGATATTCACCAATATTGGTGTGCAGATGACCGGAGAGGTGTTTGACCAAGTCTATAATACTGCCGCTCAGCAGCATCCTAAAGGACATGTCAGTGTGGAGTCATTTCGTGGAGTGTTAGATGACATACAAGCTCACCAGATTGTTACAGGGAAACATCCAATGGCTGTTTAATCTTCCTTTACTGCAAGACTGTTACTCATTTCACCAATGTATTTAGATTAAAAAAAAGGAATTTTTTAACTAAAAAATAACAGTGATTCAAAAGATTTTTTTTTACAAATTGATATAAAGTATGAAAAATATGGCAAATACAAGATACCACAGAATCATTTCATAAACCATATTACTACATATAATTCTTAACTTAAAGGAAATAGGTAATGAGGCGACATTAACCATTTACAGTTATCTCTCCTTTAAAAGAAGACATATGTTACTAAATATTTTTATGACAAATAACCTCAACAATAAAGGTTACTGTTTTGTATTTTTGTTTTATGATATACATTGTATAAGTGAGTTTGTTGGAATTTTTACAAAATCATTCACAAATTTCTCATTTTATTAAAATGCAGGTTCATTACTCTTGAAAATCGTTTTTGTACATTATTTATAACAAGTTATGTGGTCCAACTTATGTAAATATTAGTGATAAACAGGAAACAATTATGTGCCAATCATAACTTAAATTTTTTTATTAGAGGATACAACAGTGAAACATGTCTAAACAGAAGATAATTTGTTTTTTGTTCATTAATTTGGTTTTAGATTTTTTATGAAAATTGGTTTATGCTAACTTTATAACAATTCTTGATTTGATTATGGGTTTGATTTTGATCATGATATCAACTTTTATTATCAAAGGGAAATAGTAAGTAGTGTCCCTGTCTTAGATATTTTAAAGTGGGCGTTTGTTATTTACATCCAAACTAAAAGATAACTGGATCTTAACTAAGAGTAAGGCACAGTAAGGGTATTTTAGCCTTCATCTGCACTAATTGCAATTAAAAAATTAAATTTATTTGTAGACAGATAAGCAAGCCATCCTGAACCTTTATTACCGTGTCCAACATATAGCTCAACAACATTAAATTGAATACTTTGTACTCACTTCTAGATGAATACATGAAAGGTCATTTTTCAACCTTTTTTTCTTAGCATTATTAGTTTGTTTTCAATTTTCCTCATAATAGAGTTGTAGAATAAATAAATAAATAAATAAATGTACAATTTATTCACAATTTTGAATTATTCTGCATGCGTAAAATGATTTGATTTTTAAACATTAGCAAAATCTGTTAAGGGAGTTTAATTGTTGTACTATGTACTGTTACAAAATATAAAATTAAACTGTGTCAGCTTTTTGACCAAGAATTACAAATTGTTTACCATTATACTGTTTAGACTTCTTCACTGTTTATTGTTCATTATGTAAGTTGATTCACTAGTTACTGTTATGGGAGTTTTGTTAATTATAAAATCACTGATATACAAATGATTGTAGTATACATTTTTACCCTATACAGCTACTAACATATTTTCACTATCCACAGATAGTATGTATTGTTTATAACACATCAGTATTCACAACAGCATTATTAACTAGTATTAGAGGAATATCAAATTGCCTACTTATTCTCTGAATGTATTGTTGTTTACTAATTTTTGTTTAAGCATTAATAGGTCTTGGAAAATATTTTTTCTGTCAGATGCATGAAAATAAAATCTTTTTTGACTAGCAAAGACATTCAAGATTGAGTAATACAGGTATACACTAAAAAGGTTTTTTCTCCATGTTAAAAATAAACATTTAAGGAAAAAAATTGATGAAGGACTTAGATATATTTTTGCTACCACAAAAGTTGAATACGTAGCTTATTAATGATTTATCATTAGTAACAAGAAAAAAATCACTCAATAAGAAGTTATGTAAATTTTTGGTATAATGATTTATAAAGATTTAATAGGAGACACATCAGGATTTTTTAGCATTACATTAGTTAGTATTAGCAGAATATCAAAATTATTGCTTTAAAATTCACAGCATTTTATGATATTTTCACCTGATCAGCATTGCACAATGTCAAAAATCCACCTTTACCTACAGTATTGTTCACTTGTGTATTTTTTGTAACTTTTTATTCACTTGTACGATTGCAGAGATACATTTTAGATATGTGTTAACAAATATCGAACAATTTAAATTTTCAAAATATTGTTTTTAACACAAATTTAGCCAGTTAAGTTTTTTAAATCCAATGAAATGAAATCTTTTGATTTCTTTTAACCTGTGTTATTGGTTTGAGTACAATTATTTAATCAATTAAATGTGTGAACATGTTGCAGAAAACTTGTGTTATCCTAAATCAAAGTAATTTAAATTTAGACTTCGAGTTATCTCCCATAGTCTTGTTGAAAACCTGGCCACATGTTCAAACTTTGAGTGTTTTTTATACTTATTCATCATATTTTGAATACTGAAATATTTTTGTGAAAATGAAAGACTTTTTATTTGCAATATTTAAATATAATATTTTTAAGAAGGTTCTGAATTATCTCCCCTTTATGAAGAATATTAAACCAAAGAGGATGTAAATAATTCTATGCAACATGAGAACCAGCATTAAATATGAATACTACAAAAAGTATTAGATTTATTATTTATGAAAAGTGCTAAAATTTCCAATTAAAGTTATCTTTTTTATAACCATGTTATCTATTATTACTCTAAGTTTAGTATGTTGAAACCCATTTCCCTCTGTTGGACTGTCCTTTTTATATAGATGTTTTTTTATCACCTGTTTTTGTACATTTTATCAACACTTTATTGTTTGAATGCAATTTAATTTGCATCTAGATTCTACATGATCTTTTTTCATTACTGTCATGTCACATTTATTTTTTACTTTGCTTTAATACCTGTTATCTGTGATACATTTCATTTATTGTGAAGAATTTTTAGTGTACGTATGGTATACAAGTTTTACTATGACAACTATTAAACATTTAGAAAGCAGTCTTCTTCTTTGTATGAATTTTTCATTATCAAACCATTTATGACTAAGGTTGCAACACCTTAGGTGGTTTATTAAGATCTGCAGATCCTGTTTGCGTTCATCTTGCACCAAAATTGGATCTCTTTTTATTTGAACATACCAGACAAATGTCTTTAAACTACTTACAGATAAATAATTGTGTAATGCACACCAAAGTTTGTAGTTGACAGCAAAATTGAATGTAAATCTCTGTTTAATTAATTATTGGAATACTACTTTTACTCGACAGCATTTTGTTCAAGTCAGGCTATTTATTCGGCCAGTATTCGTTATTTTAAACATTTCTTTAATATTTGTTTGCCATTGGTTGCAGTAAGCACACAAAGCTTTTAATGACCATGATTAAAGACTCTACAGAATTGCTATACATTCTTGACAGGATAAAAAATTCAGGAATGTTTTTTAACTGTGCTCTCTGTTCCATACTTGCCATTATAAATCTTTTCTGTTCAACAGAATAGTTTATGGTGAAAGTGTCCATAATTTTTGGCAGCTCAAATACTTGTCCTTTCTAGGTTCACCTGACTAAAACAACAAGGCCAAAATGGAACCAATCTTGACAGGAGGCATCTATGGAAGGTCCGAAACAAAAGTATCCTCAATTTGTCTAGATTGGCTGCAAAAGGCAATACTTGTTTCTGTTTGGCTGATTTTAAGAAAGTCGTCTCTAATGCTACAAGGCCAGATTGAACCAAACTTGACAGGAAACATCTATGGAATGACAACAAATATGGAAGAAATAGAAATTCGTATTTCTGATTTGCTGATTTCAAACATGAAATCTTCTGAAACTGCTAATCTAAGAACTGATATTTGTTGTGCAGCATTTTTAGGAGATGACTTATGTTGGCTGAATCTGGTATTGCTAATAGTTTCAGTATGACTGTTTTATATTTTACGAAAGGTTGCTCTCTCGTGCAAAAATAGTTGCTGTCTCATGTATGACTAATGAAATTGAATCTATTAAGAGAAAATTTAACTTGTTATAAAAATTTTCTTTTTGTTTATGTTAATCAGATTTCTTTGGTGTCGGTTAACATACTTGCCTGAAAGTATAGTAGAATGTTCACACTTAATGAAGTTCAAGTTAGTCCAGAACTCTTTACCTTCACACCTGCATTGAAGTTTTGGCATAACTTAATCCAGATATAACTGAATGCACAGTAATTAAAAGACAATAAATTACCTTACTAATCATGAAGTCATTTTGCATTCACACTACAGTTTAATATGGATTAATATGATCTGTATTGAGAAATGTGGGATCAAGCTAATCCAGATTAATTTAAATATTATTTGAATGCAGTGTGACTTAAGCCATTGTTATTAAATTTGTTTGATTAGGGTTAAATGTCACTTTCAACAATATTTTAGTCATATAACAGCATTCAGATTTACTGGTGGGGAAAGCTGGAGTACCTTGGGCAGGTAAATGAGAAACCTTATCACATGTGATGTCAAACGCAACTCTCTTGTGTGGTACAATGTTAGGCAGAACTCATGTCATATAGGTGATAGGCAACAGTGATCTGTATAGGTAAGTTTAACTCAAATATTTAGACCATTTTGCAATCCAGGCCCCCATTTTTATTGTCTCGCCAGCGACCAAGTCTCGAAAGCAAACATAAGCGGTGGTGTAGTTTTTTTTTTTTTAAACTCTATATCTGTGAAAGTATTTATGATACATGTGTAGGATGATAAAAGTTAGTGTGCTTATAGTTCGCGATATGAAATTATCGACAAACCACATGATATTGGTCCTTGACCTACTTTGCATGGTTCAGTGACTCTTAAGTCTCCAGCATCAAGTTTTCATGCTTAGGTCAGTTTCTCAGGAACTATATATGATAGGTCAGCAATATTTTTGTATGTTTATACATTATTAAGAGTACATGTCAGTCTGCCACGTGTCTTTTGTCCTTGACCTCATTTTCATGGTCCAATGACTAGGGTCAAGTTTTCATGCTTAGGTCTATTTCCCATTTACTTTAAGTGGTAGGTCAACAATATTGGGTGTGCTTATTGATTATTAGGAGTACATGTCAGTCTGCCATATGTTTTTTTTCCTTGACCTCATTTTTATGATCCATTGACTAGGGTCAAGTTTTAATTCTTAGGTCTGATTCTTAGTTACTGTAAGTGGTATGTCAACAGTATTTGATGTTCTTAATGGTTGTTGGGAGGACATAACAGTCTGCCATGTATCTTATGTTCTTAACCTCATTTTCATGGTTCATCGCTTTTAGTCAATTTTCATAACCGATCAACAATAACTCACCTTCTTTATCATGATTTCAGTTTCTGACTATTGACTGTTTTATTTAAATGCCCTGGTGGTATTACTTGCTGAATTTTTAGATTTATAAAATTATAAGGTCCAGACATTTATAGGGTCAAATCTGTATATACAGGCAAGACATTTTTGAGTCCACACTTGTCTTGACTTACTTCTGTAGTGTGAACAGGTCCTTAAATTTCAAGTTTAACCAGGTTAAATAATTTAGTCACTGCTACTATTCCTAGCTAGTTTACACTTTTTGGGATGATTTGATGGCATTAATTTCTGCTTGGCACTTTAAGAAAGTGGTCTAGTGCAAAGCCTGGATGATTAAATGTCAAACTAGGAATTTGTAAAGGAAGATGCAAATCTAGACCCTAAGAAACTGGGAACTGCCTCAGAACTTCAGTAGGCCTTAACTTTGAAAACTTGGTGATAGCCTTAGTAACTTTAGAACTATTTTGCTTCTTTGTCAATAAAAAGTTAAGGGAAAGGGGGTTATATTCATACCTATTGTTCCCCCACTGTTTCACAGCTTGTTCTTCTTATAAAATAACAAAATTCATTAGAGCTTTTAGCATTTTGTTCATGACAAACACCTAAACTCTTGACTTTTATTGTAATTCAATTGAAATCTTGAATAAAATCATCAATTGTGACTGAAAAATTTATTTGGATAAATAATCACAGCTTTTAATAATCAAATACATAAACAATGATCACAGTAATGAACAAATACAACTATAAAACTATAACAAATACAAAGTCCTTAAGGTTCATTTTTACCTAAAAAGAGAATATTTTCCATGAAAAAGTCAGTACTAGCTAAAAATGTCCTATAATCTATATATCTTGTATTGAATCCTATACTCTATGTCAGAGGTTGTTGGAACGGGGAAAAATATTATGGAAAAAAAACTGTCTGCCATATTCTTATAAAAGAGTGCTTATTTTGTAGATTGAAAAAATTGCAAGTAAGTTGCAATAATACTTTTCAGAAATCACGACGTATTTTAAGTTGCGCCGAGATTTTAATTCTCTATGGCAATTTTACATTGTAAAGTCAGCCATTTGTTTGCCGGAAGTGGCTCTTTGCACGCGCCAGCGAGAGACAGGGAGTACACATTGTCAATGCTGCGTAATAATTAATTAATTTATCTTCGATTAGATAACATGCAAAAAATGGATTGAGGCGCACTTGAATGGAAATTTAACAGTTATTCTTCT
>JAULBM010029916.1:0-11089 GCA_032357055.1 Geukensia granosissima
ATATAAATACAAATTCAAATCTAACAATCAAAAGAAAAAATATCATAAAATGAAATTAGAAAGCATATACACCAACACAATACCATTATTGAAACACTAATTCTAGTTTTGTTGTTGAAAAAAATAATCGAAATATTTACTCTTGAATATATCTATGTTCTTGAAATATAGTATTTCTTGTGCAATATTGTTCCATAAAACCCAAGTATTGATACGGTCTTTTTTCGGGCATGGAATAAACAGTTTGTCAGTTTTAGCTGATCGTCAGAAATAACTGGTTAATTCCGAACATTTTCTAAAACTTTTCACTTAAATAATTAGGTGATAAATCTCTTATGGTATGTTATCCTGTTTTGACACGTTAGCCAACCTAATCGTTTAAAAAAAGATTTGAAGGTGTATCACACTGTGTTCCTAAAATAATCCTTGCTGCCCTTTTTTGAAATTTTGATACTTTTTCAATATATTCTTATCAGTGGTTTCACCCTACACACTACAACAATATTGAGTCAAATAGTGAAAGTATAACCGTTGTAAAACATACATAATCCTTGATACGAGTCATAAAATTAGGCGAGGAAGTAGGCCTTATCTTGATGATATACGATAGAACATAGGTTATCAATTTGTTGTCGACAACAAATATCTTGTATCGAGCAAGACGAATAATGAAGTGTTTTATCATCTGCATTTAGGTCAGATGTCGAGTGTTCCAAATGAAGTGGGAGGTCACAAGCTCTGAACAGCGGTGCTCATCTCCCTCCGTAACCGTACTCGGGTCGATATTTAGTAAGAGAGGCACGAACGTCTACCGCTGTGTAGAGCTTGTGGGAGGTCATTTATATATAACAGGAAAAGCAACGGACCTAAAATGCTCCCCTGTGGCACTCCAAAATCAATGGGCTTTTCAGAAGATTTATGATTATTCAATCCGACTTATTGAAACCGACAGGATAAAAAAGACGTAAACCATTGTAAAGAAAGACTATCCAGTCTGTACATCTTGAGTTTAGATATTAATATGGCATGGGTTACAATATCAAATGCTTTTTTAAAGTCTAGAAAAAGAACCCCAGTATAATTTCCTTTATCCATCTCACTCAATAATTCGTCTATTAGTTTAGTAAGTGCATTATGACAAGAATCCTGATTGATTTTTGTAAATCAAGTTGCGTTTTAATAGATACTCATAAAGTTGAGAGTATACAAACTGTTCAAATAGTTTTGATAATGTAGGAAGTACCGAAATAAGTCTGTAGTTGTTCATATATAAACATCACCTGCTTTATAAACAGGAGTAACTCGAGCATAATTAAACTTAGATGGGGAAATACCCCGAACAAAGACTTAAATTTTATATATGAGCAAGATATTCAAATATAACTGGTGCACTAATCTTAAGAATGTTAGGACCTACATCATCTAGACCGGTTGATTTATTTATATCTAATTTTAACAATTCTGAATAAACATCATAAGGTGTTACAGAAAGAAAAGCAAACTCAGCATTACTAACATTTTTATCTTCAAACTCTTGTAACTCTGGTGAATAAAAACTGGGTTCGCAAACATTGTAACATGATAATGTAGATTCCCACTTTGTCGGTAAAGGTTTTAAGAAGTCTATGTTAAAATCACCCGTTAAAATTATATAGTCATTGAATGACATAGCATTTCATAAGTCTTTTTCAAAATACTCATACCATGATGCTGTACTACTCTGTGGTCTGTAAACAAAAGACAATAAATAAGATTTTTGATGTTTTGGAAAAAATTCCGAACCATATCGACTCAATATGATCAGACACAAACTCAGTTTTTCTCTTATAATTAATATTATAATCTTAATTATAATATTATATTCCATTCTTAATAATAGAATCAGCAACAGAAGAAAAGTGAGTATTAAAATGCTCACATATTTCTTCTTGGTCACTTATTTCAATACGGTCGAATTTGATGTTTTGTTTCAGATTTTAGATCCTTTGAATGTTTCCACAGTTCACTTGCACTTTTACGTGATGCAAGTGCGTGAGAAAAATAATCAGATTTTGATTCGCTAGGTTTACTTGTTAATTTGTTACGGTAAAATTTATAATCTTTGGTGGAAAAAATCCCTCTTTAAACGAAATTGTGCAATTTCCTTACTCAGCCATATCGGTTTGGACTTTTTTCTAACCCGTTTAAATACCATAGGGGCATGTTTGTCAAAGATTCTTGTTAATTTAGAGTACCACAAATCTAAAGCGGCACACGGATCAGATAATGCATAAATGTCATTGAAGTTTTCTTTTATCAAATCACTTAGAAATTGTTCATCGTTAAATCTTTTGAAATTTCTATTCTTAATAAAAATGTGCTTCTGCGAGGGGGGCCCTCCGTTTGGTTGTATTTGTTTATTGTAAAACTAACTGGATAATGATCACTAGAGCAATAGGAAGGGACACTGACATTTATTATTGCCTCTGGTTTTGTTGAGTAAATATGATCTATCAACGTCACACTTTTACTCACTACTCTAGTTGGTTCGAAAACAAGTTGGATCAAATTGTAACATGATAATGTAGATTCCCACTTTATCGGTATAGGTTTTAAGAATTCTATATTAAAATCACCCGTTATAATTATATAGTCATTGAACGACACAGCATTTCCTAAGTCTTTTTCAAAATACTCATACCATGCAGCTGTACTACTCGGAGGTCTGTAAACGAAAGACAATAAATAAGATTTTTGATGTTTTGTAAAAATTTCGAACCAGATTGACTCAATATGATCGGACTCAAACTCAGTTTTTCTCTTATAATTAATATTATCTGCAAAATAAACAATCCAACCTCCGCCATTTCCTGTTGATCTGTCTTTTCTTTTATATTTAAAGCCAGGTATATTCAGTTCATTTGAATTTTGAATACATTTCTGTAAATTTAAATACGTCTCACACATTCCTAAAACATTTGGTTTTAAAGAAATTTTCATAAATGAGTAGAGTCCAACATACACTTACTTATATTTGTAGTTAAATCATCTAACTTAAAAAGCGGTTTTCAGTTAATTTCCTCTTAATTTCGCAGAACGCGAGGGAAAATTATTCTCGAGACTTTTTTTCGCAAATATCTCCACACGACATGATATTTATGTTGAACTCTCGATACTAATTTCACTCGCCGTCGGCTCGGGGAAATTTTTCGTCCAACGACTTTTTCAGAAATATACCTCCAAAACATGATCTATCTGTTCATAATCTAACACTATCCATACCACACAATTCCAAATCCTGAAGAACCGGGTACCCTGAATTAAATTATGGCCGAATTTTAACCAAATTTTGATAAAACCGTAGAATGGCCACAGAGTGGTCTATAGCTTAAAATGTAATTACAAAATTTCTTTCTCATCTCAATGCAACATTTTATACAATTAAATATTTGATAAAATTCTATTTTGAAAATTTGCTATTTTTAAAATCCAATAAAATATAATGGGGAATTCCCCACCTAAAACAGTTTTTAATGTGCCTGCAAAGTATCTGTTGAAGACAGTACTTTAATTTTTATATTTTATTGGACGACTTACTAGATTCTACTTCTTGACAAAAATGAGTACAATATTTCTAAGATAAAGGTTTGATATTTCCAAAAAACCACTGTAAGAGTAAGGTTTACAGACGGTCCGACAATCATTAGTTCGACGTATCAGTAGTTCCGACAGCTTAATAGTCTGACAGAACATTAGCCCGAAAGATCATCATAATACCAAAACAATGCTGAGAGTGAATGGTTACATCACTTATCCATCCACTCGAAGTAATCACCAGTCTATAATAGACACAACAACAATTTGAAAATGAACTTAAGACAGCCGAGGCGTTCCATATTTTAGTGTCCTAAGATGCACATTGTTGCTAGTTTATGATGTCTATACTTGTCGTAGTTTGTTAAAACTTTTGATCTCAAATAAAATCGCGCAACATCGTGTGGTAGTCGCACGATGTTCGGGCGACCGTCGCGAGATGTCGTGCGACAATCGCGCGATGAAGTAGAAATGAGCCCTTACTCAATATTGTCGATTTAGTACAGTGCATAGTTTATATTTAGTACAGTGCATAGTTTATTATCTCATTGCTTTAGTCCTGTATATGCTTGAAAAATTTGCATCTTTTGAAAGCAATAATCAATCAATATTAAATGAATAAGCACACTCTTTGCATATTAGATGTCCATTCCTTGTAACCAGAAATTTCGATTATTCTATCTGCACATTTAGCGGACATCGTTCTGTATTTTTATAATAATACGCCGATGTGTGCTGTGTAAAACATTTGATTTATGTTTGTTACTCTACGCATTGTTTTCCTTGCCTCACTAGGCACCGATGATTATGTTGGTTGATGCAATTAAAAGGTACTCTGTTCTTGAACGTAGCAAAAATTACTGTTTAGTAACAAATATACAAATTTCCATCAAAAGATACTTTTTACCATTAGAGAATTTATCTAGACACATTATTCTAACTCTTTGCTCTTACTCCAAACTTCTGCTTGCTCAGCGGAGAAGCAGCGAATGCCAGTTTTAATGTCTTTGGTTTGACCCGGACGGGGATCGAATCCACGACCGTCCGCACTCGAGGCGAGCACGATAACCCTTACACCACCCACAGGTGCACTTCACTGGAACGGCTTAAACCTAACATTGCAATATAACACTCAAAAGGAATTCGAAGATACAAAGGGGCAGACAGAAATCGTCAAGTCGGAAGACAGACAAGACCATGGCCAACAAAATGAAACGAAAGCGAAGATAGAACTCACAACACTTAACTGAAAACTAAAGCTGTAGTAACACGAACCCTACAAAAACTAGGATGAGTTCGGGTGCTCAGGAAGGGTCAACTTATGTTTACACATTTAGAATAAATTATCTTCGGTCCAATTTACCAATGAATGGCTTTGGATGTTTTTTTCAATGATGAAACCGTAAGCGCAAATCGCATTTTCAATTCATTGTTTGAAAGACCTGTCTTTCGGATTACTGACCTGTCAGACTAATGATCTGTCGTAAAAATGAACTGTCGGGCTAATGATCTGTCGAACCAATAAGCTATCGGACTAATGATCTGTCGGACCAATAATCTGTCGGACTTTTAAGCTGTCGGACCAAAGAATCAGTTCTTCTGCAAGAAGTGAAAAAAGCACACACAACTTTTTATGATGTTTAATCAAATTGATTTCTTGAGGGTGCAAGCAGTCTTCTGAGGTTGTCCAGATATTATGGTACATGATTTTGCTGTTTTGCACCGGATGCTACGTTCGTTTATAAATTCATGTGTCCTGTAACCAAAGATGTCCAGAATTCAAACGGGTCTGGGGTTTATGACAGACAAAAGGTAAAGGGTTAGTTTTTTTTCCAGAATACAATATGTGGAATGTACTGAGGTTGAGCCACAACCAAAACGCTAGTGTGAACGCAACAGGTTTGCTGCATGCTGGCTTAAGTTAAGCCAGAATTCAGGTTACCTTTTGAGTTCACACTAGTGTTGGGGTTGGGGCTTAACTCAATCCAGATTAAAATTGAAACGTAGAAATCAAATGATCAAACGTAACGTTACTAATTAAGGGTCTGTTCACACCAGGCTTCACTTAATCCAGATTAACTAAATCTGGATCAACTAAAGCCAGTATACCGGTAACCTGTTACGTTCACACTAGCGTTACGTATACAAAATCAACAGACCAAAGGTAACGTTACTAATTATGACGTCAGATTTAATCCACAATGTGCGCTCACACTATAGTTTAATCAGGAATAAATCATTTTGAAACTAGTGTGAACACAATGCGACTTAATCCACATTTACCTGAGTTAATCCGGATTAACTTTTGTAGTGTGAAAAGGCCCAAAGACGTCAGATTTAATCCTCATTTTGCGTTCAAACTAGTTTAATCGGGATTAACTTGATCCGGATTAAGTCAAAACTAGTGTGAACGCAGTGTGACTTAATCCACATTTACCTGAGTTAATCCGAATGAACTTTTGTAGTGTGAACAGGCATTTACTTTAGAAGTTCTTAACTAGTTTGTCTATTTTGTTAAAAAGCACGAACCATTTAATTTTTTCAGGGAAAGAAGCGATTGGGATTAAAAAATATTTTCTGTCCTGATTATGGCCAAGTTCGACCTTTTAACAACTGGTCAGGAAGTCCCCTTTAAAATATTTTTTCTGATATGTTTTGTATAAGCTGCATTTGAAAACATTACCTGACCAAGACACAAATCCTAGCCCCCAACATCAACCCCTGAAAGTCAAACGGTTGGTGCCTTACTGAGATGCACATCAATCTTAAACGAATTTCGGGATTGAAGCAGTACTACTAAAAATAAAAAAGAAATTGTCAGTTTAAAGAAAAAACCATTAAGAACATACATTTTTCTGTCACAAAACATGTCTGACTTCATATCTTTTTTACATTCTATTTATTTATTTTCTGTCTTTATTTATTTACATTATTTCTTCTATCTTACATTTTTACTTTTCTCTGTGCTGTTCAGTTTCTAGCCGACTTCAATCGACTACAGATGTTCTGTCTCTTGTATTTACTCTTTCTGTTCTTTGGGTTGTACAGACAGTCCATCACTTCCAGGAAAATGATAAAAGGTGTGTTCGAATAATTGACCATGCAATCACGGGTTCCCGACGGTCGGACTGGCAAAACTATGGTCTTAATATTAAAAACAATTGTTACAATATAATCTAAATGTGTCCGTTGATGCAAAGTCTCTAAATTTTCAGGCACCTTTACTTACACTATCGACTAACTGTAGAAACCTACAGCTACATGTATCATGGTTCAGAGGCGGCATTTTTTCATGTAACACCCGAAATTGTTTAACGAGCCCATTGTTCATCATTTTAGTGACACAAATTTTGATTTAGGAGAGATGCGATGATATAAACGTCAGGAAATGTATTTAATTCTTTAACATTTCTTTGTTTCTTTCTTTTTTTCAATGGATCCCTAGACCCACAAGCAAGAAACAACGTTGTTTAATGTTATTTATACTGTTACCGATACATTGTTATCATTTTTTTCAATATACGCAATAAATCCTTTTATGTATCGATATTGTATGGCTTTTTCAGAAATGAGACTTTGCAATAGTCTAATATCACATGGCAAATGGCAGAGGGATATGGCCACAGAGGAAATTGATGGTAAATAAAGGTGTTCGACTAGAACCATATAATGTTCAGTATTTCTGGTTAAACTATTCTGTTATCTCTAAGAAATATACCAAGGTCCTTGACAGCATTCACCAACCCAGTTTTCAAACTTGTCTGACATGATTTTTATCACTTAGGGACCGGTCATTATTTATCTCCAGGGGCGGGTCGGAACAAAAGTAGGGGGTCAAAGAAAAAATAGCAGTACTTGAAGGGGGGTTATGTATTTTTTGACTAATTGATGAGGAGGGGGGTCATGATTTTTTTTAAAGAAAAATCATTTACACACGTACTTGCGAATATCTAGAATTTTATACATATTAAATGTCTTGTGTAATAAAGCTTTTTATGCAAAATGCAAAGGGGGCTGACTTTTTTGGTACTTGAGAGAGGGGGGTTGAAAATTTTTCTGTATTTCGAAAAGGGGGGAAGGTTATTTTTTTCCGGGAATATTTTCGATTTGCCGGCCCACCCCAGGAGATAAATAATGACCGGTCCCTTAAATTGTTTTGCATTAATTTGTATTTACTTATGAAAGTATGGAAGTCTTCAATCCTTTTCCACTGAATTTGTCTTCCTATTTTCTATATGTTTGGTTATGAGTTCTTCTTCCATGTTAGGTTCTAATGCTGATGATGAGAGGTGCCTCCTGGAAATATGTTTGCAGAATATAAAGCAAAATTTACAATAATTTTAATTTTGTTATATATCATGTATGTTAAAGATTTAAAACAATAAGTTGATAAGCATAATTACGAAAATTAATTATTTCAAAGGATATACCTTATCATTTCAAAATAAAGTACAAAGATTACTTATTAAAAATGTTAAGTACAAAAATTAATTATTTCAAAATAAAGCACAAAAATTATTTCAAAATAATTTTTAATATGGGGCACGAAAACGTCAACAGGATTTACCCATAATAAAATCTTCAATAAACTTATGACTTGCACGCGCTATTACTTTACAATATGTATTGAGCAAAAAATCGTTACGTCAGAACGAATTTCGTGCACAGCGTATATAAAAACAAATGGCATTTTTCAAAATATTTACGTATTTACAATATATTAGAATAGAAATAATTCATGGTAGCCATAAGTAATTGATCAAGTGTTTCTTAACTCTTAGTGGCCAGGTAAGATGAGAACAACGGTCTCCATTTTAGTCAATTCCATTAACAGGTTTTGTTTTTATCATAAGGTCATAAAATTTTGATATTTATCTTTATTTTTAGAATTCAAAAATCGTCTTCTAAGAAACAAGCGAGAAAGGATCCCAGGAACGGTTGCTCGACTTGAACACTTGTACAAGTTATTAGACCAAATGCTTCGGGTACAAGATCACCTCTTAAAAGATTTGGACTTTTGGGGGCCAGTTGTAATGGCACAGAAGAAGAAAATTCGTTTACTAAACATGACCTGGGAAGACAGTAAAGAAAACCAGAAAGTAAAAGTAGTTCGAGATCTTGGACGCCATGTTGGAAATTAACATCAAATATATTGAGCATAATTTCTTATTGCTTAAATTTAATTCTGATTTTTTCTTCAGTTGTACAAACATCACCCCCATACCAAAAATCGTATTTTATGATTTTCATGTTTTAGTTGAGTATAGTTTGAGAGGTGTAGCTTTGGGTTCTATTCCGGTACTTTTTTCATCCTCCGGACATAGTTCTATAGCATGAAAATCCCTACCAATCAAAATGCGTATTCCCGGTAGTCAGGAACATAATTGGACATTGGTTAATTCAAACGAGAAACTTATAAAAATCAATTTAAGGATGTTCGTCGCTGATATTGAAAACAGCAAGAATTTCAAATTCCTTTGAAGATATTTCACATTTGAACAAAATAAGCAAACAAATTGAAAGGTCAGTTTGCAGGTTTTTGAGATTGAAGCTTTTTTTCAAAATTGGCCGGAAAAGTATTTCTCTGTATCTTTCGTAGGTTTTGCCTTAGTGGGTCTTTTCCGTAAAAACCGAAGAAAACATTACAAAAATTTCATACAGACTAGTATGTTTAATGAAATTATAAAAAATTGGGGCTCACTGAGCCACAAATATTAATGATATGAATGGATAAAAATAGAGTTCGAAAATCTCACAAAAATGGCTAAATATGATTAGCGAACATCCTTAAGAACTGATATTATTTTGGGTTCCATTGCCGGCGTATGAAAGCGTCGACCGTAGCACATTTTATTTCAAAGCGCTTTATCATGCATTAAATTAAGAATACACCTTGACTTAATTCAAATACCGATAATCAATGCGTTAAAATTAAGCATTTCACTTTAATTAATTTAAGCATATTTCTGATTTATGATGCATTTCTATATTTGTCTCATCTCACCAGATACGGAATTAATTAATACGAAACAGAGGTTGAGGCAGATGACAGAAGGTGTACAGAGAGAGTTGACCTTCATTGCCAGTTTGGAATAGAAAGGTTAGAAATTATTACTAACTGTTTGGGTTTTTTGCTTTTGTTTTTTGTTTTTTTTTTGTTTTTTTTTGTTGCTTTAATTATTTTTATCTTTGGCTCACTTTGGCTGTTTATACTAACAATATCATATGAACATCTTCTGCTTGTGAACAACTTATCTGCTGTCATGTTGGAATCACCCAGTACTAATATTATACCTTTCCTTTTTATATCGGTCATAGTGGATGTCCGTCTATCTGTTTGTTCAAATGAAGGGCTGTTATGTTTGTGCGAACATCGAGAATTTTTCTCCAATCTTTCCTCACTCCCAAATCTCTTCTACTTAACCATATGTCTCCCTTTATCATGTTCATTGTCCCTGATATAGGCCAAGCATGTTGCTTAATCCCATTCAGCTGTTTTCTGGATAAACAATAACCAGATTCTAAACTACTATTGTAGTAAACATGATTCAAAATCGTTATTATATCTGTACATCATGCGATCTACATCTCTATCCAGATTTTGTTCGTCGAAAATCTCATAGCTAATTGTAATATTAGTTTTAAAAAACTAATATGATATGACGAGATTACTAAGACGACAGTTACCTGGAAGCGAGTAACAATCAGAACATCGGATTATTATTTCCGACTGATTCCAGTCTCTTTAGGGTTACATTTGATAAGCGTTACCCACAGTTTTTTTTAAATTCTTTTCCCATCGGGTAAACTAAGTCGCACGCACAATAAAGGCATCAAGTAGAACAGGTTCATAAAAACAATTACGACAAAATACTTTGCACGGTTATAAATAATTGCTGACATTACCAATTTAGAAGTGAACGTTTCAAGAAGTCACAATAATAGCGAAACGTCGGACATTTGCAACATGCCATTGTATGTATATAAGTTAAGGGGGGACATTTAATATTCTGACGTTTGTGAATTTTGTGTGTGATTATAATTGTAGGTGGGCTGTACTTTTTATTTTACTATGAAAACTGTGATGCATTTTGTGGTAAATTTTGAAATCTGGGTCATTTCCCACGGTTACCTGGTCACTTTCCCACTTTTGCCAATGGTTTCCACTTAAATTACCTCTCAGACTTAAATAACTATCCTTTGCAGGTAGCAGAGATGCAGGGTGCAGATTTTCAGCTCTCCAAACTTATATTTATTAAAATTATCGTAGTGATTTATAGTAAATGCCATTGGTTACACCTAACGGTAAATTTGTACTTTTCCTCTATGTAAACAGGAAGTGGAAACTTGTGTGAAACTGTTATGTAGCTATATAAATCTGTGTTAAGACTGAATTTTGTATTGTTGCATGAAATGAACACGTTTAATTGATGAATTGTATTGAAAATATTGTTTATGTATAACTTTGTGAATTTGGTCAGGGTGCTATTTTTGTACCTGACGTTGCGCATTTACT
>JAULBM010029935.1:0-11089 GCA_032357055.1 Geukensia granosissima
CTGACCACACTGGCTGTTTATTGCCTCCTACCTGAAAGTAGGCTTTTAATTAACAAATTTTACCATTAAGCCTTATGAAGAACTTTTTTGTTCATTGACAGAATTTGGTGGTAAATTCAGTCTAGTTATGTATTAACTAATTAAATTGAAATCTGCACACCGTTCTGAAATTTAGGATGATTCTGAATTTTTATCATTTTTTGCCTGTTTTCATAGCTGTCAAATGGACTAAACTGTAGTGAATTCCGAGGAAGATAAAATAGGAGATGCATTACTACATTAATTGATAAAAACTCTGTGAAAGTTTGTTTAATTTCTATTGAAAGGTAAAGGATGAGTAGCAGATTAGAAACGAAACCCCCTTTTTTCAATGCATTTTATAAGTAAAAATTCCAGCAAAATTTAAATTATTGAATGTTTGGAAAAATAAAATAGGAGGTTAAACATTTCACCTTATTATAAAGAATGTGTAAAAGTTTGGTAAAAATTGGTTCAGTGGTTTAAGATTACTAGTGGATTAGAAAGTGTGACGACGAAGCCGATGGCGACGCGGACGCAAGACGACAGTGTCATCCCTATATGTCGTCCTGCTAGAAGCAGGCGACGCAAAAATGGGCTATCAATTTTGTTATTTTGTGAATGTTTGCCATTTTTCGAGAAATTTTGCATTAAACATCTTTTGAATGAAAGGTTGCACCAGGATGAATAAAAACAAGTTCAACAAATCTCTTTTTGTAGCCAAAATTAAGACAAAATGGGGGTTTTTTAGATTTCAGATTTTTCGCAATTGAAGCAGTTTACGACAGATTGTTAAAAAAACTACTAAGAGAATGTTTTGATGTTAGTTTTTTTTTGTTTCTATATCAATTATCTTTTCTTTGAAGCAAATTTGGTACGATTTGGATAATTTTCCATCTTGAAAAAAAAATAGTACCCCTTACCCTCAAATCTATCACAAACATTTTATTGTTTGTGGATAGCTTCGCACAGGGGTGATAAAATGATGCATTTCTTAATTAAATTGACAGAATTAACACTTATATACTTAAATCTAACAGTTATTTGGCAATAAAATCTGTAAACATTGAGATAAGGACGTAAATCTGAAAAATGTGAGATTTCAGGAGTATAGAATTTTCTACTACCGCATAAAATTTATCTAGGTAACATTATAGACATAACAAACTTATTATTTCTGTTTTATTTCTGTCTGAATAGTATTTTAACCCATATATGACTATTATTACTTGGTAAATCCAGTGTAGATTACCCTTGCGAGATTACAAAAGTGCATAGTCAAATTAGACAAGACAAATTTAAAAGAAACAAAAGAAAAAACATAAACAAAAGGAACAAAAACCGTAGAATCCACGAACTCATTTACAAAAAATGAGTGGCATCAGGTGCTACGGAAGGTAAGCATCCCCTGTCCTGCGCGCAACAAAAGTCGTGGAACCCTAAATCTCAAATCCGGGTTAACGTCAATCCGAGAAGAGGTCAACTTATTTTTGTATTACCGGTAACAGAACCATAACTAGTTTAGATATATAGAATCTTACACTGTAAGCCGTTTATTATCATATTTCTACAGTCGAGATAGTTAAACCTAAGAATTTCGAGGATTACTGAGAAATTTTTAGGTTTAACTATCGAGACTGTAGAAATATGATAATCGACGGTTTATAATGTAAGATTTTGTATAATTCATAAGCATTCAAATATCGATTAAAAACTATCATAGGCGGGATCGTGCACCATCTTTTATCATGACCTTGTTACAAGGGACGTAACTCGTTTCCATTACATACAAACATGCCTTTATTTTTACGGCATTTTCATATGTAGGCCTATTAGCCAAAAATAAAGTAATTCCTACCTAAATGAAAGAGTCTTTGGAAAGCTCAGTCCTCCAGGGTAAGAAATAAGATCGTGACAAGTCTTTGAATTCGTGAAGCGAAGCACGTGAGGTCTGAAAATCAGCCAATTATCAGCCGAGAAATAACAATCCTGTAGAGGATTAGAAAAATATTTCCAACACCGGTCGAGGAGTGTGAAAATTACAAAAGAATTAGAGAAAAATATCTTCGTGATGTTTTTGCGCGATCATATCTATCTTTAACAAAACAACTCCAAAAATTGAGTATTTTTATCGAAAATGATAAATTTTTGTCAAAATAGTCAAATATACCATTTCATTTTGTCGAAATGACGAAAAGTATACAAGAAAAATTAATGAATTATTAAAAGATGATTTTTAAACAGCATTTTCACAACAACTTATTATTGTGTCACAAAATCTAGAATTTGAGCCAAATATGGGGCTTAAGGTACCTACTCCTTTACAATATAGTTTCCATCATAAAAGATATTCAAATGAATTTTATATTAATATAAGTTAAGTTATGACGGCCACCCTGAGCGAACGATGGGCAATTGATTCCCAAACTTGGACGGTGACCATCCAATGATCATTCCTGCAACATAACAGGTTAACTGGCTTAGCGCTTTTATGACAAGAAGTTTACCAAAGTTCAGTGCTGGCATGTTTTTATTTTTTTTTAGAAACACAATACAAACAACATTCACATAGAAAATGTAGATGTTGTATGATTGTCTATGGGACAGCCATTCAAAACGTATAAAGTAAAAAAATCTACAGGTTGCCCCAATGTCTTAAAATATCAAAATGAAAAGATATGGGGTAAATGTCAGAGAGAGTATTGGACACATATGACGCCATAGGGCAAACTGTAATATGCCTTCGAAATACAAAAGTGTTCATATTCAAATAAGTGCAAAAATAAAAAAAAAAGTGTTACAAAATATTGACTAAAATTAGTTTTGTTGTAAATCATTGAGCAAAAAAACAATGTTGATTCAAAGGAATACAATTTAGAAAAACCTTTATGTATATATTAATTTAAGTAACTGACTATTCCTAATGGGTTATGTTTAAATTTCAGAGTTTAATCAAACACATTTAAAAATTTTGATGTGATATATACAGAATAAAAGAAATGCGGTATGATTGTTTATGAGACAGCCTTCCAAAACATGTAAATCACAAACTTCTAAAGGTTGCTCTAAGGCCTTTAATAATGGATACATTTCGATTTAATATCCCGCTTTTATCAATTATCTGCAGCAACCAAACTTTAAAATTATATCTTTATATTTATAACCGACTTGGCAAATATTTAGCTATTTTCTAGTAACGAAATCCTCGACTTAATAATTTGCTGGTATTTCAAGATTTCGTTCATTAAAAAATCGCTTCGTACACGGACAAAACGTACAAGTCTAGAAATGTATGAAGGAGCAATGAGATGTCCCCGTCAAGGAATAGAAAATTTACAATAGGGAATGAGAAATCATCTCTCTTGTATATTTTAGTTTTGGTTTTATCATGCAAAACAAAAATAGAAAATCAAGAAAAGGACAACTGTAACTGTCCTGATTAGTTTTATTCAAATTTTGTTCTCTAGGTTAAACTGTAGTGAATATTTAGTGATAACTGGTGTATAATTTAGTGAAGTCTGGGTAATCAACTGCAGAGATTTTGTCAAGATAGATATCAATAAAGTTATCTTTTAAATAGATTTCGAAGGATCTTTGTGAAGTTTAACAATAAACTGTGATTCATAACATTATTATTATTTAAGGATAAAGTCTGCGATTAAAGGGGTACAATACCCATAAGAATTACTAGAGCCTGTAGATAAATTAAATGACCAAATCTGATGTTAAAACTGTCCAGAAGAAATTTCATTAATTGCTGACAAGAATTTCCAATGGGTTCTATGTTAAACTTCAGCTGTGGATGTCATCTTGATTGGTGGCCGGGGATGCCGAAATACATTTTTGGTAAAAGACCATACAAGGACCATTCCACCAAAGTTTGATTGTAATTGACTTAAGACATGAAGATTTATTTTTAAAATTTACAACCTTTCCTCTAATTTTAGTCAAAATGACCCTATTGGAAGGACGACAGGGATGTAAAACATTATTTTGGTAGAAGACCATCAAAGGGCCATTTGGACAAAAATTTGGTTCAAATTGGCTGAGATTTATTTTTATTGTTGACAGATGGACGGACGACAGACGACGGACACAAAGTGATGGTAAATGTCCAGCTTAAAAATGGAATAAAGAGACCACAAGTGTCTGTATAAGCAACCCTTTTTAGTTCTGTTTAGTAAATTCTTTTAAAATAATATGTATGACACCAAAGAAATACAATGTTGGGATTTCGGAAATAAAAGAGTTACTATGTAGAAACATGCGACTTAAATTCAGACAAATTGTAAAAAAGGCTTTGAGTAAGTATTCAATACTCCGTAAAAATGATCAACGATGCATGCTGTTTTAATTTTTGCTAGAGTGTAGCCTTCCACAATGCCTAAGAGTGCATATTATGATATCACATATTAAAGAATATAAGGATATTTTTCAAACAGTTTCTAGGTGGACTTTCAGAAATCTTCTGTAGATTGGAACTCGAGAATTTAAAATGGCAATGACTCACTGCTTTGAACTCAAGGTTTCAACCTTCCCAGTAAAAATATGTTAACTTTGTAAAAGATTTCTGTCCATGTTAAAACTGGTGGTATATCAATTATTAACTGTGAAAAATATTACAAACAATATTAAAAGGCTTTGGACAAATATAGGTTTTTAAGAAATCGTTCATCTTATGAAAATCAATTTTTAAACGCGTAATAGTTTAAATTTTTTACACTATAATGACCTTAAAATACATGGTACAATACTCATTTAATAAAGATATTGTGTTAAAAAAATAAAAACTATCGGTAGAAAAGCTTGATAAAAATCAAGTTAGTTTATTTTGCATTTGTTCAGCCAACATTTCTGATTGGAGATAAAATGTCATAACAACTAAATACTTGTTTACCCATATGATATATAATCACTATTAAACTCGCAATTAAAATTAAAGTCTGACTATTAAAGCCTAAAAAATGAAAAAAACCGTCAAAGTGAATGGCTAGATTGCAGGATTTTGCCCCAAATATTCCGACCCCAGAACGTGAAGTACGTTTCGCGAGGTGGTCTAGCCCCCCTTGAAAATCTCCATAATTTCTAGCTACGGTCATGTTGTACAAATGATTGAGTTTTTTCCCGACAGGTGTTTCAAGTGTTATCTGTCATCAGCAGCATTAGAATCAAAACTGTTGAGGAACGGACGTCTTTCACGTACAATACAGAGAACGAATTCAGTGATTATGAATTAAGGTTGATATATTTTAAAAACAGTTAGTAGTGAAATTTAGTTGCCATAAGTCCAACAACTTCGTTAGTGAATACCCTTGGGACTTAACGGTCCATCAGCAACTTGCCAGAGATTTTAAATATCACAAATAACCATATTTTTTTCAATAAGGTGCAGTTTTATTTTAAAATCCACGTTTAACCACGTTGTACAAATATTTTTAATTTCTTTTTACTGGTACAGTATCGTACAGTACGATGAGCAGAGAGAAAAAATGTCTTACCTGCAGTAATTGTAATGAAGGATAACACAATTAAAGCAACAGCTAAAGCAGTGTCTGGGAATTCGGACCAGAATGATTGGATACTTAATAAAACTGCAGCAAAACTAACGGATAAATATGATGCTGCCGTCGCCGAATGTATTGAAATCGTCGTCATTATACTATGTTCATAAGTCTATGTCACTTAGTTCATTTATATCTTATTTGTACTTCCAATAAACAGGTTAAATACCTTAATGAGTAAGGCGTTTCTCGGAATATTTTATCTTGCTTTTTGGGAACGTGGACGTCATTGCTTCCGGCTTCAGAGATAAAATCTGATTGGATAAAGATTTAAAAGCCTGACTACCAATGTTACCAAAGCTTTAAAAATAGTTTTACAGTATTTATAATAAAATAGAAAATATTCAAGTTAAGTAATTATAAGATGGCTTTCCATGAGAAAACAACCAGCGGTCGACCCGAACCTTTTGCTTCGATATTGTATGCTGAGCCAGGGGCTCTAGGGTTGCTGTGTAATATTTTATCAGCACTGACTGTCGCAATTGGAAATATCTTTGATACTTCAGATAGAAGAATATCTCTTATTGTCGCAGGTAAAGTTAAATAATAATTACTTTTACTTGGATTGATACAGGATAAGAGGTAAAGGAGGCGTAACAAGTGTACAATGAAATTCACCATTATAAATATACACTTGATTAAACACGATAAACACAATCAAATGAATTATTTTTGTACATTTTTATTTTTCTCATTTTAAAACTTCATTAAATACGCTGAATTGTCAAAACCCCAGTCTGATGGTTCTATACAAATATAATACAAGACAATGAGTCGTTTTAACCGATCAATGATCCCTTTCAGTACCCATTAACCTCACTTTGATGACTTTTTCACGTAAATAACTTGCCAATAGTTTCTACAGTTAAACTTTAATAAATACATAATAAAAAACAAAAAATAGAAAATACAAAGAAACTGTAATACTGGTTTTAAAATGTCAAAATATCCGCTATTTCATGTATATTTGAACGATAACACTGACTATTTCTTTTAGACTTTGCTTACTTTGTAAAAAAGTACTTGCACACAAAATAATGGTCATATCCTATATAAAGATTGATTGTTTGGACCGAAAAGCACCTTAAAACTAGGTATAAATTTATCTGTACTGGCTAAAAAACTAGTGCGCAAAAATTCAGAAAATATAAATAAGGACATTACAATATAGTTTATAAATATAATACTTGTACACATATATAAATTAGCAATAGACCACAGAATAATTTTTGCATGAAAAGGTCAACAGAAATTTAGCAGTATGCATTGTAATTTTCAACCGAAATCGAGCAAATGAGTAAAAAAATAAGAGTTTTAAGGTTTTCATGTAAGTAATATTATAATTTAGTAAACTATACATATTAGAATTCCAGAACTGAGTTTAAACGATTGATAATGATTTACAACACCAGAAATTCTGAATCCAATGTTTAAAAATGTTTTTAAACATTCAGAACCAAAATGTTATGTTTATTTTATATTTCCCATATTTATCAAAATGAAATTGAAACAGAAGCAGAAAACTGCGTTTGGTTGTTAAAGTCCCTATTACTGAACTTTTCCAAAGAAAAGCTTATATAATATAGAAAAAGGAGATGTGGCATGATTGTCCACGAGACAGCCATCCATTCAATGACAGTCGAATTTAAATTTCTACAGGTCCCATTACGCCCTTTAATAATGAACCGGAGTCCATACCATAACGGAAGCTGTAAAAGGGCCAAAATACAAAATGTGAAACTATTAATTAAAACCCGACAATCGACAATATCTATTGGGAAAAAATTGTGAACAAATAACAGTAAATGACTAATTAAACAACTACAACCACTAGACTACAGGTTCCTAGCGCTTGGGACAGGCACGTTAAACCAGTTTGCTCACCCCCTTACCTGGAACAGTTGTGTGACAAAACAGCAATGGCAACACACGTATAAAATCGGTTGAAATTGATTTAACACTTTAGTATAAATAAACTGTTTAAAATATACTTCAAAAAAATGTCGAGATTAGATCAGATTAATTAAGGACACGATTTAAAATACACACAGCAGACTTTATATTCATGACCGTTCAGTATTTTTTTACATATGTTCGAAAATGTCCATTCTAGTGAAATAAAAACAAGGAAGTATTACTACACTACCAACTTACTTGAGACTATCAATAAAACAAAAAAATATCTGTAATGACTTTTCATTCTGGTTTTTTCGAGTTATGTCTCTGTTTTGTTTCTGATGTCACCTTGTTTCTGGACGGTCAGTTCTGTACTGGCCAGAGACATGTCCCTTATTTAATTGCTCATGTCGTCTTGTTCATAGACGGTCCATTATGTATTGACTTGAGTTATGTCTTTTATTTTGATGTTTCTTAACTGTCCATTTCTGTACTTGTCTGATTTATGTTCTTTATTTTCTAGCTGGTGTCGTCTTTTGTTCCTAGAATATCCATTCTGTATCTAACATTCGGTTTTCATTTGATATGCTTTAACATTTTTTTTTATGATTTCAGGTGTACATTTGATTTTAATCGGTGGTGTTCTACAAATCATAGCTAGCTTTCTTGCCTTCCGTAGAAACGACCACCTTACTGGTACATCGTTTACAGTGTTTGCAGCTCTATGGTCTAATCAAGGAATATTAGATATTCTTTTAACATCGGAGGCTTATTCTGGATTTTCAAAAACGACATTACCTGGTTTTGTGGGATTCATGATAATAACTGTCATTCTTTTTGTTTGTTCTTTATTTTTAAATTATATCATGCCACCGGTTTTAGCGGCGATGATGCTGACACTAATGTTTGAATGTGTAGGACAGTTCTTTATCTGGGGTAAACGAGTAGCCGCAGCATTTGAATTTGTTATAGTTTTAAGTGCAATTTATGCAGTTCTTGTTATGACAAGTAAAGGCGTCAGCCAACGATATATTTTGCCAGGTTTTGGAAACGCACCTATAGATCCACTTCTGATTCAAACAAAAGCAGTAGGAAAGAAGAGAAATGAAAAGAAAAAGAACACAAAATATGCGGAGCCTATGGGAATGGGTTACATTGGAAACATTGTTCCAGCTGTAGTTTTGTGCTTTTATCATTTAGGATATATTTCAGATTTTCGACTTGCGATGCCAGCAATGATTTGTGGATTCCTCTGTCACATTATGGCTAGTTATTATTCATTTCTAAGACACGACCTCTTCCACACTGTCCAGTTTATACTTTATTTTATATTTTGGACATCAAGAACTTTGTCCCCATTCTTTACAGCAGCTGGTATAAAAAAAATCAGCGATGATTCTATTCAAAATTTCGGTTCTTGGGGTTTAGTTGTGGCAATTTTATTTTTGACATTCTTTTCAGCGATGCAAAATGTCATTCTATTTATATATAATATTTTAATTTCTGTAACGGTTATTCTTTCACTTGAACACATCCCTATGGCTGTCACCGACTATACATTCGGAATATCATCTGCTGTTGTAGCTGTTGCAACAATTTATCTAGGAGTTGCTGCTTTATTAAACTCCATAGCAGAAAAATTTATAGTATATGTTGGACCAGAGGTGATAACAGCAGAGAGGTTCCGGTTGTTATGCTGTTGTCAGAGGTAAGACTCTTCTACATGTTTATATAAGTCAACCGAGTGTGAAATACACATGGTAAAATGGCTAATATATATTTCAAGCATTTGTAAAATGTGCCCTTTGAGCATTTCTTCTATATTTATTTCTACCTTTGCATTAATTATAAGATTATTGAATTATTTCCATGTTTAAGGGTCCATGGTTAACAGTTATATGCCCTTAACTTTTCCATCAAGATTCAGCCATATTCACCATTTATGACAAATTTAACGCTGATACTATCATATTATATATATATATATAACTATGGCACTGATTTTAGTTGTTTATTTTCTTGCATTTCCTTATGTTAAGACTTGAAAGTTAAATTGTTTTGTGTTTGATTCTACAATAATTTATTGATAGGTTTATTGATATATGCATTTATTCTTGTAGGAACGAATCTAACGAAGAATCTGGCCATAAAGAAGGTTCCGAAAACCAAATTGTAATTGTAGACAGTCTGATATTTGCGGCAAATGCTGTTGCTGCTCTTGGATTGTCGCCGTCGGATGTCACTGGTATTGAAAGAACAATATCATTAATTGTTACAGCGGGTGTCTTAGTTAACCTGTTCTTGGCTAGACTTGCTTATGCTGCTGGAAGTTTGGGTAGATGTTTCTGTGCTTTGGTGTTGGTAGGGATTTGGACAACATGGACACTAACAGCTTTCAACGGTATATATTATTAAAATTGATCAAACTTCCAGATCAATTTTTACAGATGTTTCTCTTTTTTTGCTTTTTTAATTGTATCCGACTTTCATTATAAATTATACTTTCAACCAACTCTTTGTCTTGTTCAAAGTCTTATTTTTATCTAATTTCAGATATAAACACCAAAGCAGCGCAAATATCATCGGTTACTGTGATGTGTCTCCAAATAGTTAGTATCCTGATTTCGTTTACATTCTCGAGGCTTTGGGTTGCCATGTCAACAATGTTTCTTATCAACAACATTGGGTGTGTGATGTTAGTGTTTGGAATCGATGTGAAGTACATGACGCTGGTCACTTCTTTGCTTGCTGGTAATAATTGGCTTAAAGAACTTGTTTATATGTTCCTTTTCAATGTTATATTTGAATGTGTTCCATCCGAGAGCGTTTTCTATAGTGTATTTTATTATTATTAATTTTCCTGTTCCATACATAAATCTTTTGATTTTAGAGTCGTTTTTGTTCATGTTTTCTTCGCATTATTTCAGGAATAATATGCACATATGGAATGTTGTCAACACTTCTGAAGACTCTTACTGGCACAGATATCTTTCCACAAGGACACCCAATACTTAAGGTTGGTGTAACAATTATACTGAGCTAACCCGAATATTCTAATCATTATATTGCGCTCACGATCGATCGCTCTATTATCTCCTCGAATGAAGGATAGAATTGGGAACGGAGAGGGCCTAAATTATTCGGGTAATACAAAACCGCTATGTTCACACCAGTAAAGTGTCACGACAATGATGTCCTTCGTCATACTTTTTTCACTTTTCCCTTGCTTTTAGACCACAACAAATCACGCTGGTTTTATATTTAATAGTTGTTCCTTTCATAAATATAAATAAAAATACAATATGATACGTCCGTGAAGGACGAGGGTCGTTAAGGCCCATTTTTGGCCCAAGAAATTGGCTGAAAAATGAAAATTGGCAAATATCTATTATTTTATGTTTTTTATATTGAATAATGTCTACAAAAAGAAAATCCAACAGAATTTTTAGTTGAATTAGTTCTACAATGGTCACATGACATATAGAAAATGCTTTAAATGTAAAAATACTAAGAAATTGATTGATTAGATGCAATATTTGATACTATTTTGTCGATTTTAATACAGATCGCACAAAAACATCACAACCAAACTTTGCACAATTAAAGATCTATCA
>JAULBM010029946.1:0-11089 GCA_032357055.1 Geukensia granosissima
ACATTATTGTGTCCAACAAAATACTGTGTCCACACTTACCCAAAGGGTCTTTTGTTCACCTTTCACATTACAATATGCTGCGGTCGTATCATGCTGCGCTTGTGAAGCACCTCAGTTGACAGTTGAATGAGACTCATCAGGTTATGTACAGAGACCTGAATAAATTCTCAAAATACCACTGGTTAGGGCATTTTGGACCATCAAGATATCTATTTCAAATTCATAAATAAACCACTAGAAACAAAATTTGGAGGTATTAAGAAATCACCCTTTCTATCTGTCCACATAACTTAAGGGCATCTCTTCCTAAACTGTTGTCTAAACATAAGATTAGTCACAATGTTTATACATGCATATAAGAAGGAAATTCATCTCAGCTCATTCCAAGGGCAGATATTTACTCTGAAAACTGGGATGGAGGAGTGGGGGTATCTGTTATGAGTTTTGATCACAGTACGCCTTGTTATATATTGATATCTCATTAGGGCACAGCATTGAGATGTTTGTACCATAAAGTTTTTCTTTTGACCATCTGTCATCAAATTTTCATGCCTCAGTTTTTGAAGTTTGTGTATGAGTATTGATTTGATATTTCATCTAAAGCTTGTTGAGCATGTGATTTACTGTGTAAACTCTTTTTTTAGTTCTGCACAGAGCTAGTTACATTCACTTATACACAGAATTTTGTTATTGTATTTGTAATGTTTTACTTAACTGAATTGTTTTGTGTATACAGGTCGACAATATGGTTCTCGACATTTAGAATACCTTCAATTGTTTGAAAAGGAGCAGCTGTCAAATTATCTAAGGAAAAAGAAAGCAGAAGCTAAAAGTGCAACAGATATCAGTATTCTTAGTATGCAAAAGAGGTCAGTACTTGGTTTTGGTTTGGGAGAAGGATGGTTCAGCTTTAAGGAAGGATTTGTTTAGCTTCTAATCTACCAAAAATGTCAGGAACATTTACTGTAAATGCAGAAATTATTGCGATGTTTTTATTATTACAAATAATGCGACAGGATTGTAATCGCAATAGTTAGAACTCGCATTCTGAATTTATCGTTGCCTTTTGAAGATTCGCAATAATAAATACAAGCAATAATTTCTGAATTTACAGTATTAAATGAAAGCACATTGTTTTCTAACTCTCCATCATATATACTAAGAAAAAATTAGTTAATTACTGTTATCTGTTAACACATTTTACAGGTCTTACTCTATTGCAATTTTTAAAGATTTTGATGTTTACCTGGAATTTCAGAATAACGCATTAAAATTTGTTGTTAAATAATAAATTTATTTTAGTTGGGTCAATATAACTTTATTGATATATAAAAGCATATAGTGCTAAAGTCATATTTGATATAGAGAGTGATAGATGTCTCATAAATTATATGACCTGGGAAAGAATTCACCCCTTTTCCAAGTAAAATATTTGTAGTTGTGCAATAATTTGTTCTGTTTTATTAAACTGATGATAGATATTATTTTTTTTTCAGAATTGATGAGTTGTATAAAATTATAAAAGAAGACTTTATAGATGAATTAGAAGAGGAAGGAATAGAAATTAAGAAAGACGGATTGAAAAATGGAACAGACACCTTGATGGGAACAAAAACATTAGAAGTGGCTGCTGTGGAATCTGAACCTGTGAAGGAAGTTAGTAATTCACATTCATTATATTAATTTACATTGATTAAACATTAGTTATGTTTAGATTCATGAAAAAAGTTTTTGTTGATAGGCATAAGCATACACTTCAATTTATGATTTTGTTGAGTTATTTTTATGAAGAGAATCTTTTAAGAAATTTAAAGTTTAAGTAAATAATACCAGGATAACATAAGATTTTTCAGACTGTCATCAAGTATTCAGCAAACTTTTTGGATAAATTGTGTACAAATAATGACATCAGGCTTGGGTTAGGATATGATATTAAAACAACTGCAATATATGTAGACTTTTTTTACATTTCCATAGTGAAGATATTCAGTCTTGATCAGGTTTTTGCTCAATTGGCCCATTAAATTGGGAAAGCATTTAGAAAATAGATTGGAAAGAGTAACCTGAACTAAAAACTTGATAGAATCTTTTTAAAAGGTCTGCTGCTGTTGTTAGAAAATGATGTTTTATCTGTTTTTGTCCAGAAATTGGAAGCGTTGAGTTTTTAGAGCAGTTTTCTTGATTTTCAAAATCTATGAATATGAAATCTTCTTTTCCATTTTATGATTTTTAAAACTTTGGATGAGTGCTCTCTCATAATATACAAATCTTGAATATGTTAGTACAATCAAAATGGAAATAGTGCATATTCTGTGTTATTTTGTCTTGTGCAGCAGCAATTATGGTTTCTATTTCTAATTTTCTATTAATGCCTGTTATATTGAAGAATGCTGTCAGTATTGATATATATCTTGGGAATGTATTATGCATGCCAGTCACTCCCGCTTGTTGCCACTGCTTCTATAGAAGGTTTTTTTGTGACATCAATTTTTATTGGAAAATCTTGGCACCATGATCAATTCTTAAACATTTGTCAACTGATAGATTTTACCAGAAAATCTAACGTCAAAAAGCAGAAAGGCCTGATAGTCCAGTAGCACCACCATGAGCAAGGTCCATTATTATAGTGTTTTGATATAACACTTTGGAATTATTATTAATAATTTTGCACAAAGTTCTACAGTTACAGATATCTTTTCTATGGATTTAATTTTCAGTCTTTGATATTTAAGAATATTGAATACTTTCACATTTCATATTTATTTTTATACCCCTGCAAACAAAGTTTAGGGTTATAAAAGAATCCCCCAGCCTGCCACATTCAGTGTAAGCCCCATCTCCTCCCAAACCCTTCAATGAAACTTTACATGAAGATCATACACAATATAGGAAGGAAGCTCATCTTGGCTCATTCCAAGGGCAGATAATTCATGGTGGGTACTGGGGTTATCTTTTGTGAGTTTTGTTTGACAGTATGTTTTCTTTTTCAGGAAACAGATAAAGAGGAAGAAACCAAGGAAAGAAAACATAAAAAGAAGAAGAAAAAGAAGAAGAAGAAGGCTATGGAGGAGATGGAAAAATTGCTAAACATAGATCAAGGCCTACATAAACCTGAATTGGAAAAAGATGTTCCTGAGGTTCCAACGGAAAAATCATATACTCATCTACCTCCACCAGGAAGATCTCCTGCTGTACAGAGAAAAATGAAAGATTGGGCAATGGATTCAGATAGTGATGAAGGAAATTATAATGTACAACCAATGTTTATGAACATCAGACACACACACAGGTCTGAGAGTTCTGATCTAAATGATTTTTCTAATGTCAGAAAGAGGAGAGGTCACAGTCGTCATAAAGACTCTGTTTCAGAGGAAGATACTCTACCCAGAGCCTCCAGAATACGTCAAAAACTGAGAAAGAAAAAATCATCCAGATTGAGTGACAGCGATACTTGATTTTACTAACCTATGTAATGCAGAGGTTATCTTTTAGTCCTTGATATACTTATTTTATGGAAGCAGTGAGGTGTCTACTTCTAAATCAGTAGTTTTCATTACCCATGTTATTGGATATTAAGAGTAAGATTAACTTATTTGCCATATCAGGGTAAATCAGTAGAACAATTCTGTGGAAGAGATTGTTTAAGCAATTAGTTGTAGTTAGGTTAGTTAATTACACTGTTCTGTTGAGTATACCTTATCTTGTGAACATATAGCATTGTCTACTAATACTATCAACTTATGACCGTCCAAACGTGGAACTAAAATTTACATTCTAGTTAATGCAATATTTCTGGATTTTGCTCAGTTTTGTCCAGATATAACATTCCAATGTCTAGCAAGTTAGGACTGACTGTACAAGTGCTTAGACTGCTTTTCATTTTGAATTGTATCTTTTTCTTTAAATATGGTTAATTGTTTCATATCTTTTTGTGCATTTTCTACCTAAGAATATAATGCATTCAAGATAATGAAAGAAAAAAAAAATGCAGTTTTGCTGGAATAAAATCTGAAACCACTTTTGACTTTTTAATGTTTTTTTCAGTATACAGTTCATACCTGATGAAGGTTTTAACAGTTTACCAAACTTTTATTTATAATATTTGCGTTTTCTTTTGGAGGAGTATCACTTGAAATTTTTTGTAAATAAATTGTTTAATTTTTATAATGTTATACATGACAACAATCATTTTATATATTTTTACAAATTTATACCATATTTGGCTGTAGATTATACATGTTTTTTTAACCCTAAAATCATTACAATGGGTTAGGGGTGTGTATGATGTACCCCTACATGAAGTTTGGGGAGTTTCCCCAAGTTTACAGGTTGCCATTTGTCTCCATTTTTGATGATGTTTAACGAAAAGATGGCTTTTATGCAGCTTTTCTTTAAAGTGTATCTAAACTTTTCATCAAATTGAATCCATGTTGTTCTATCAGAATTCTTTTTTTTGGGGTTTTTTTTTTCATATATTGACCCAAGAGAACTATGTTTATACTAGCGACCATTTAAAAAGAAATCTACTTGATCGTAAAGTGAAAGTATTATTATAAGTTTAAACAGCAATTAGAAATGGAGACGTAATCAGCTGAACAAACAATACATTTACTGAACGGTGGTGAAAACTTGTATGATCCAAGATCTTTACTTGGACATTCTTAATAAAAGTCTCCATGTATGATATATGAGAAATAGACTTTTTCCTAGGATTTAGGGGCTGAAAAAGCCCTGCGTATGATGTACAAATATGTATTATCTACAGCCAAATACAGTATTTAGTTTTTATTTTTGTGATAAGTGTACTGTGATCCTTATTTCTCTCTTAATTTTACATGCTTTTTTTAACTAGAAGATTTTTTGAACATTTTTTTACTGTATTTATATAAAATATTTTATTTATAAATTTATAATAAAGTTACCAGCCCAAAAGTCCCTTTAAAACGATGTGTTGTGATATAAACACTGATATATTGTATTATATGTATAAGAAATATTTTTATAATATCATTTTTGATAGCTTAAAATTTACTGCTATTTTAATACAATTTAAAGATTCAAATTATTAAAATTTTGCTTGCAGAATCACCAGAAAAACTATGCTGGTAGTTCTTTATAAAAGTGGTGGTTTTACAAAGAAAAAAATTAGAATTTGTTTTTAGGCAAAGCAAATAAACAATTTTTCTTTGTTATACATGTATTTTGGTTTTTGAATTTTTGTATTAAGGGCAAATTCGAATATCCACCTACGGTTACATTCAGGTAATCCTAAGGTTGGACGCAACCATAGGCGAAGCATTAGTCCATGGATTCATGGGTAACCTCCTGAAGATACATTAGGTTGCCCAAGGAAAAACATGGACAAATGCTTCGCCCATAGTGGCGTTCAACCTTAGGGTTACCCAAAGGTATCCGTAGGTGGATATCTGAATGCGCCCTAAGACAACAGTGCATTCTTATACCAGTGGAAGATATCTCATAATATAAGCTTTAAATGGCATTGCTTTGTCTATCAATGGTAAGTCGTATAAATCTTTGAAAAAGACACGTGATTGTGATATTTTAACAATGTTATCAGAAAAACCTTTTTACCAGCAGTTAATTTCATAAATTGTCGTAAGTGTAATATTGTCGTAAATTATGACGTCAAAATGAGTTTTCCTTTGAAGTTTCTACACTTACGATCAATCATAGACTTAAGAATTTTTTTGAAAACCATTGCAGGAACATCCATCTTTATTCAACATCACTTCACTAATGAAATTTTATTCAAAATTCTTCCTATATTTTTTATTACTTTGTATGTTCATTTTAAAATAAATTGTTACATACCAGTCATAAATCTGTCAAGAGTCGTTGAAATAATTTTGCTGGGTTATGAAACTGTTTATGTTTTTTAATGGTCAGTCTCCTATTGTTTGGTATTTGTATAAATATGTTTTTCATTATCTATCTTTTATTGGAATTATTGAAACTGGCTAGTCAGATTAACTTTTGTGTAATAGGGAGTTGGAGTGATGGGGTGGAAGGTAATTTATGTGATAAGTGAAAGAATTAGTAGAAAAGAGAAATTTTTTGAGAGTGTTATAATAATCTGTTGTTTCTTTATGTACTTTTACCAGACATTTTCCTTAATGTATTGTTACTTTTTTGTTATTTATTTATTAGAGAGTATCACTATTATACTGAAATAATTTATTGAACCACATCATTCAAAAAGTTTCTGTCCAACTTATAAAACATAAATAAAATTTTACCTTTTGCAATACACAGACCAGAATGTATTTAACCAAAGTATGGCTATGTTTGATCCTTTCATAGATTAGGAGCCTTGTTTTTTTTTTTTTTTGTTGCATTTTATTGACAAACATTTAATAATTTACTGTTACAGACAGACATGCCCTATTTTAGTGTTAGAAGTTACCATTTTAGAGCACATTTTCAAAATTCATGGAAGTGCCTCTACACAGGATTTTGAACAAACACTGTAGGTTTTTTGTTATCATTATTATACTGATTGGTAATTTTATACAGTAGACTCCACGTTAATTTATTGATAATTTTATATATAAGACTCCACATAATCGGTTATTGGTAATACAAATATATCTGCAACTAGAATTTGATTTCAAAACACCAAACCTAATCTTATGTATTCAAGTAAGACAAATTTATTCTGTTCATGTTTGACCTGTCTCTACACAGGATTTTGAACAACACTGAAGATTTTTTGTAATAATTATTTTTCCGATTGATAATTTTATACTTTCAAAGTATTATATAATTGATACCTGTAGAAGTGCCAAAAATTAGAGATGTGATGAATTAAAGGACTTTACTTTTTGAATTATTTCTTTAAATGATTATGGACAAGAGTGGAATTTTAAAGGTATTGTTTTAATTACTTATTTTATTCATGTATACTCAAGGCAAGGCAAGCTTATAACAAGAGGGTATGAATTTCACCATATAGATATGGTGCCGGCAGTAATGACATTATTATTGTCAACAATAGTTAAATGATGTTGAGTTGTTTTTCCTTTGTGATCTGAAAGCATGTTCTTTACATATTTTATATCTACATTCCAATAACATAGTTAGAAAGTTTATTTTATGACCACTTTTTAAACATTCATTAATTTGATAGTTTTTATTTTACCTTTTTTCAAAATTAGAGGACAAATGATGGGAATGCAGTAAATATTGATCATGGCTATGGCTGGCCGTTTATTTTTCACATTTCAAATGAATATTTAAAAAAAAAAGTCATTGGAAGTTTTGCCTTTAGTTAATAAGAATTTACCTATTTGACATAAAGTAGAAATAAAGTAATAAAATATCTTCATATAATTTTAAGATGCCATGCAATATGAAATGATTTATCAATGTAGATAGAAACCAGTCTTTCCCGTTGACTAGACACAAATAATAGTTTTTGAATTGTTTTTTTTTAACATTTTTACATATTTTATTTTTAACGGGTCATGTATTGTTATAAAGACATATCATTGATAGCACATTCCATCCTTCCTAATTTACAGTTAATCTTTTTATAATAAATATGTTTAAATAAAGAATTCTTGTTCCTGTTTTGTTATTAATTTTATTTCTATAAAGTAATTCCATTTCCTTTGTCTACAGCTTATTACCAAAAGCACAACAGTCAACACCAACAAACAAAATGGAATTTAGATTTAAGGTTTCTTTTAAAACCTTGAGCTTACTTGAAATTGGATACAGGATATTTAGGACTTAACTGACACTCAATATTTGATACAGAGAAACATGTGTAAAATATTAAAGAATTAATAGTTGCCATTCTTTGGCTTAAAATTTTCAATCTAAGAAAAGATTAGTTGCAATTTTCTGACACCCAGAATCAGTGCTGTCGTTTTCAAAGGTTATAAGTGGAACCATAAATTACAAGTTATAGTGAAATGGTGTTAAATTGATTGTAGATCTATCCATAAGAACAAACACAAAAAGTCTCACTGCTAAGACTAAGTCTGGCAAATAATGGTTTTTCATAGTTTTGTGGTGTAAAATTTATATTAATCATAAAAAAAGATATTCCTATATATCTTCATTATCATAACAAAAATTTACACTACTATTCAATGTCCTTTTATCAGCTGATGCAAATAAAAATTGTCAAATCTTATTTTATTAATCTTTGAAAAAAAAGACTTTATAGTTATACCTCAATATTTACTTGCAGTATATCCTAATTTTCAATAGAAAACTCATTTCATTCAACTTTTATCATTGAAAAAAAGATTAGGTCATATACAATTAAATAAACAAAAAGTTTGATACACATTTTTTAATTTCAACCTTTAGGAGAAGATTTATAGTATTGCTTATCTACATTTTGTTATATCTCAGAAGGGGATTCAAATGAAAAGAACATAATGTTTGAACAGATTTGATTGTGCAGTTTTATAGAAAAGTTGAATATTATAACTTTCATTGTGAAAATGAAAAGATATGGGTAAATATCATAGAGACTGCCACTCCTTGTGAAAAGCTCTAAATTGCCTCAAATAAAAAATTTGTATACATTAAATAATACTGCTCCTAACTAAATATTATCAAAAATATACATATAACACAAAGAAAAACCTATGACCACAATTCCTGACCTGGGACAGGCACATCAGACATGTGGTGGGGTTAAACGAGTTTAGTGTTATCCCAACCCTCCCCCAATGAGTGGTCAAAGAAAGACAGAAAACAAAAACAGGGACAGACAAACTATAAAAATCAAACAGAAATTAACCCAATCTGATTAGAGAGTATCAGAACTACAATAAATATACTAAAAATATAAATGCAAAAAGATGATACCTCTCCACTGAATGCTTGAAGTCACTGAAAACAAGTTCACTGAAGATAAGACATCAAGCCTGTCAAAACGAGATGTCATCAAACATAGTATGTCGCGTATGGAAAGACAAGATGGATGCAATGCCTAATATCTGTGTAGGAAGGTCAATAAGTTTATTAATATCTGTACCAGCAGTACTACAACGTCAAAGCATTTACCCTTTGTGAGGAAGTTTGTATAGCAGAACAGTGAGAATCAATGAATCTTTTTTTTTTAATTGGTAAGCTTTATATGTGATGTTTCTATTTGAACGTAGGAAATAATATCCCTTGTCATATAAAATTCTTCATTTGGAGCCAAATTTTTGTAGTAAATCTTTGTTACAGTGAAAAATTTTGTAAAAGTAATGAGATATTTGGATCTCTGCTGCAAATGTATACCAGTAAGATATAGGTTGCAATCATTTAAGTCAGAAACTTAGTGCAAACACGAGTAAACAGAAGTTGATGTGAAATGTAAATAACATACAAAGTGACCAAAAGCAAGGTGAAAGTAACAATTGCAAAAGATGCACCATACAAAGGGGCCAAAGGCATGTCCCCTCAGGAACAGAAAGATAACTAAAGGAAAAAAAATTGTCCCTTTTATCATAAGTTTTAGTGAAAAACCAACCCTTTTCATTATTAAAAACCAAATCTAAAAAGAGAGTTCAGTCATTACTGGTATTTGATTTATCTAAAGTAAGTTCTTTTGGATAAATTTCTTCTGCAAATTTTTGAAACTCTAGATAATTTAAAGCTAAAACATCATCCAAATATCTAGAAGTATTATTATACTTGCCTACTTAATCCTGTTTAGAGGAGTCTTTTTGAAGTTTTGCCATAAAGTGTGATTCATAACAATAGAAAATAAATCTGTAATTAGAGGAGTGCAATTTGTGCCAGTTAGTATACCAACTATCTGCTGGAAGACCATGTTGCCAAATCATACATATCATCAATATTTAACAATTTAACTTTAAGGAACGACCATGTAAATTAAGGTGGGATTATGGTTTATCTGAGACAAATTATTTTTAGTTTTTCGCAGAAAATAAAGTCACAAAATGTTTTTTCAAGACTTTGAAATAAGTTTGACATAATTTTACATAATTCTCTGTTTCTTTAGTGGTCTAATTTACTTAGTAGCTGAAAAAAAACAGCTAAGAGGGGGGAAGGAAGGGTTCTGATCCCAGCTACCCGTTGAAAAAAATTGGGTAATCCCGATGTCCCGGTTAAAAAAATGCTTTTCCCGAATTCCCATTAATTCAAGTTTGAAATTTTGAAATTTTCTTGTGTTTGGAGTATAGTTTGCTTACGAGTGAGCACGGATCCATATATGTATGATCTTATCATTCTCTTATAAGAGCATGATTAATTCGATCTTATCAGGTTATTCTCAGGTCATATACCATGATCTGCCACTTATTCATCTATGATCATCTATGAAGAAAATACAACAGTATGCTGTTTTTTCATATTCGTTGAAGCTTTAATAAATTTGAAAAATACACTGCTGATCAAGTTTTTTGATAAAAAAGACAATCCCGCTATCTCAGACTCATAAAAATCCCGATTTCCCGATGAAAAAATATCGTTTTCCCGTACTCCCGGTCCGTTTGAATCCCGAATTCCAAGTGAATAAAATCACAAATCACGAATTCCCGTCGATTCAAAATCGCGATCCCGGCGTCCCGAAAAAGTACCTTCCCACCCTCATTATATAATGTTCTTTGTTAAAAAAGACCTGTGATATTGTGTGGAGGTTCAAAACATGCGTAAATTAAAGTAATATTAAGTACAAAAAGTTGTATTTTTACCTTTTTGTTAACTTTTGAATACTTGATATATTAATTTTATTGTACGATATCTTGAATTGTCCATTGCAAAAATTGGATCTCTGATTAGAATCGGAAAAAGAAAAAGGAATTCAATGATACCAAGTGCCAGACAGGAATTCTTAGTCTAAGGACATACAAGTCCGTGGCCAACAAAATGAAACGCAAAACAAACATACAAAACTAAAAAAAATAAAGCTGGAGTAACACGAACCCTACAAAAACCAGGGTGAGTTTAGGTGCTCCGGAACGGTAAGCAGTTACTGCTCCACAAGTGGCACGTCGTGTTTCTCAGTAGACAAAGCCGATGTATAGTCAAAATCGATGTTAGTCACAACCGGTATAGGAACAGATTTGTAGTCACGACAGTGGGAAGATATCCATTG
>JAULBM010029957.1:0-11088 GCA_032357055.1 Geukensia granosissima
TATAAAGTACCTCCCATAGATGCTCCATACCAAATATTAATTAATTTGGCCAAGCGGTTTCAGAGGAGAAGATTTTTAATGTATCAGCCAATCAGAAACAAGAATCGTCCATGTTTGTTTGACGGATCCAAACGAAATGAGCAATCTTTATAAAGTACCTTCCATAGATGCTCCATACAAAATATTAATTCATTTGGCCAAGCAGTTTCAGAGGAGAAGATTTTTAATGTATCAGTCAATCAGAAACAGGAATCGTCCATGGGGACCATGTTTGTTGATGGATCCAAACAAAATGAGCAATCTTTATAAAGTACCTTCCATAGATGCTCCATACAAAATGTTAATTCATTTGGCCAAGTGGTTTCAGAGGAGAAGATTTTTATTGTATCAGCCAATCAGAAACAAGAATCGTCCATGGCGGCCATGTTTTTTGGCCGATCGGGATGAAATGAGGAAACTTTATAAAGGACCTTCCATAGATGCCCCATACAAAATATTAATCCATTTGGCCAAGCAGTTTCAAAGAAGAAGATTTTTAATGTATCAGCCAATCAGAAACAGGAATTGTCCATGGGGACCATGTTTGTTGACGGATCCAAATGAAATGAGCAATCTTTATAAAGTACCTTCCATAGATGCTCCATACAAAATATTAATTCATTTGGCCAAGCGGTTTCAGAGGAGAAGATTTTAAATGTATCAGCCAATCAGAAAAACGAATTGTCCATGGCAGCCATGTTTGTTGACGGATGTGGACGAAATGAGCATCTTTATAAAGTACCTTCCTTAGATGATCTACACAAAATATTAATCCATTTGGCCAAGCGGTTTCAGAGGAGAAGATGTTTTTTAACTTATCAGCCAATTAGAAACAGTAATCGTCCATGGGGGGCCATGTTTTTTGTCCGCTCGGGATGAAATGAGGAAAATTTACAAAGGATCTCCCATAGATGCTCCATACCAAATAATAATCAATTTGGCCATGCAGTTACAGAGAAGACGATTTTTAATGTATCAGCCAATCCGAAACAAGAATCTTCCATGGCGGCCATGTTTGTCAACGGATCGGGACGAAATGAGGAAACTATATAAAGGACCTTATATAGATGCTTTCTACCAAGTTTAGTTCCATTTGGCCCAGTGGTTTCAGAGGAGAAGACTAAAATGTGAAAAGCTATCGGACGACGGACGAACGGACGACGGACGCAAAGTGATGACAAAAGCTCACATGGCCTTTGGCCAGATGAGCTAAAAATGGCAAACAAATATATGGATAATGTGGTAAAACTCTCTCACGAACAAACACTACATAGCTGTGGGAAAATTTACGACAGGAGAGGGGCTTGGGTGGCCGAATGGTCTAGTCAGCTGATTTTTACTTACCTGTACAGATCGCTGTAGCCTATCACCTATACGGCGTGGATTTTCACCTGACTTTGTATCATAATTAATTCGCAACTAACGTGATAAGGTTTGTAAGTTACCTGCCCATGGTCGGTGGTTTTCTCCGGCTTATCCGGCTTCCTCCACCAGTAAAACTGTATGCCGCGATATGACCGAAATGTTGTTCAAAGCCGAGTTAAACCACAAACACACAAACAAATAACGACAAAAGAGATGACTTTCATTTTCTCAATGTGAACTTAATTTTTGATTTGCAACATTAGAACCACACATGCAAATAGAGTTTCAGTTAGAGCATCTTTCAGTTGATGCGGCATGCACTTCTTATGCTTCGTATCAGGATGTTATTGATACGAAATATCCATTTCATGAATAACAATGAATATTGTCACATTGTCGTAGCTTTAACTTCCTACCTGTAACGGTGCAGCTACCAGTCCCTTGTGACTGTCTACAGTCTTTTACTACAGATTATTTAAAAAAAGTTCACAAACGGAGCAGGAGATGCCTACCCTCCGGAGTACCTGAGATCGCCCTTGTTTTCGTAAGGTTTGCATTGTTCAAGCTTAGGTTTTCTGTTTATAATGTTTTTTTTTTTCATTTCATTTCTGTTTCTTTTCTTCTGACCATGGTCTTGTCTGTCCTAGGTCAATACGCTTTTGTTCTTTGTTATCTTTAAATTATCAATTTTCAAAGTTTTCAAAGACTTAAGTTTGATGAACAAAATGATGTCGACAAAATTTTAAAAAAAGACATTTAGTTAAGTTTGTGATAGACTTGTTCATAGCATATAAAATGAATGCCTACAATGGAAATGTTGTACTAAATTAAGAAGTAAGAATAAAAATAATTTTATTATGATAATACATGAACCTTTAATATATTAAATAATTCGACTTTCTTCTAGGTTTGAATAATTTAAGCAGACTAGTTAACGCAACTGAAAATCAAGTTCAAGTCCGAAGGTCCCACATTGTTGAGGACATGATGAACATTTACACAGACCCCGATGTTTTGCGTTCACGTTTACATGTCAAAATCATCGGTGAAAGTGGATCTGATTGGGGAGGTGTCAGTCGTGACGTCTTCACAACGTTTTGGAATGAAGCGACATCTATATTTTTCACGGGAGAGTCTGTTCACGTGCCTTACCTTTCTTTGGTTAATATGGAAAATGAAACCAAATATGTTATACTCGGAAGAATCTTAACACACAGCACTGCAATACTCGGTTTTCTCCCGGTTCTTATTAGTAAAAGTGTTATGATGGTGATTATTTACAACTCCACCGAGATAGAGGAAACGGCATTGGTTGAAGATTTTTTAATGTATCTTGATGGCAAAGACAGAAAGTTGATAAAGGATGCAATTACAGACTTTGCTGCGTTATCAGAGGAACAAGTCAAAGATGTTCAAGAATTGTTCTTCCGATTTGATATGGGTTGTATGCTGAAAGCAGAAACATTCAAAAGCCACCTTCTAAAAATAGCACGTAATGAACTTTGCATGAAACCAAGAGCGTTGTGTGAAAAAATAAGACAGGGTATACCAGACGACCATTTTGACAGCTTTTGGTGCCACCTAACGGTAGATCACATTGATCTTCTTCATGCTAGACTGTTGCCAACGGCTGAAAAGATATTAAACTGTCTTCACCCGGGAACTGCATTTGGAAACCTAAACAGAAGGCGCCGAAAGGTATATGAGTTTTTTCAAGAGTTTATTGAAAAGCTCAGTGATGAAGATTTAAAGTTGTTGTTACAGCTAATAACAGGACAGAGCTGTGTTCCGAAGAGAAACATTCAAGTTGACTTTTCGGAACTAGGAGGAGTGCAAAGGAGACCTGTCTTCCATACATGTAGTTATATGATTGAATTACCTGACACATATAAAAACTATCAGGAATTCGAACAGGAAATGGGTAATATCATACATTCAAATATATTGCAATTTGACATGGCGTAACACTAACGGTGATAGAAAATGCATTCATGTGTTGTCAGTTGAATCAAATTTTGATTGTTATAAATAATGTATGTAGTTTTTGAACGGCATAATAGAAATACTTAAGTATTTTTAAAATTCTGACAATTATGTATGCCTATATTTTCATTTGGGTAAATTAATATATATTTTAAGATTTGAAAACAATTTTAATACTTTGCGCAGTCATTTAAGCATTTATATCAAACTTTATTGGCAAGACAGTTATAGATATAAATTTACAAACAAGAGCTATGGAATCATGGAACCTGGGGATCTACTTCTTCGGAGAAAGAAATTGCTACTATGTCATTTTAGTAGATCATATGTTAGCCATTTGTAATTATAAAAGTGTCATTTGACACCTAAGCTCTCATTACTAAATATGGATAATTCTATTGTGAAGGTGTTATACATATACTAAACAGGGTATTTGAGTAATAATAGTTTAATGTTAACATCGTATATTTACCGTACCATGTACGGCATTATTAACAACAATTATGTGATAAGTTTGTTTTATGAGTAAGTTTTGTGTGGAAATTTATGCGACAACAGCAGTGTACTTTTCGGAAAATACTGATACTTGGAACAGGCACGAGAGTGTCGATTCAACTGCGAAACAAAAACTTCATATGAAGGAGAAGCAGGAATATTGCCATATAAATGTGGGAAATTTACTATAGGAAAGTTGAAGTCATTCCGTTTGTCGTAAATCTTAGAAACAAATTTTCCTCTAAGTCAATTTTGAGTAATAAATCTGGATATGAAGCAGATTTTATTGAGTCTGTGATCTCCTTAATTTCTAGTTCGCTTGGATGTATTTGGTCGAGATGTTCACTGAACGTAGGAATATTCAATGACAAAACAGCAAAAAGTCAAATTAGACGATCTGGCCAATTTCTTTTTGTTATTTCGCAGGAGACCCTGAATGAATTTTGCTTCATACGAGTACAATAACAAGTCGGCTAGTAGGGGCGAACAATTTGTGCCCTTTGGAATGCTAACGGTCCGTTGAAAAACCAAATTCTACAAAAATGATGTCAACCAGAAAGTCCAGCATTTGGAGAATATAACCTTCACTGTATTTATTAGCACAAGCAGTGTGTTCTGTAACCAAGTTAGACATCTTTTTACCTTAATTACATCGAAATTCCATTTTGTTTAACAAAACAATGATGTATCAATTTCTTAAGACGGTCTTGTTGTGAATGTGAAATCGTCAGGCCGAAAAAGGCTGAAAAGTCAAACGTTTGAATGCTTTAAATTTTTTTTAAAGAATCGGATTTGAGATATCGAAGCAGATCTTTCTAATTTTTTAATACTCACATTTGATTAACACCTCTTATGGAGTACGCTTTATCATAGTACCTTTGAAGTCGACAGTATAGTTGTGAGTAATTTAGAAAGAGGCTTGGATGAGAACCTGGATGAACCCACTATATATCTTTATCAAAATGGACTCTTGTGTAGTTTTTGTATCCAGAATAAAGAAGCCAGATCCGACTCTTCTTCTTTGGTGTAAAAACAAATGAAGACAGAACCTACCTGTGGTTAACGAGGATCTCTTTCTTTAGAACGTGTAGTAGGTGTTTATGTTGGGTTACCAGATGTGTCGTTGATGCAAAGATCTTTTATCAAGCAATTAAGGTAGTGTTTTTTTTTCAAACAAAAACAATGTTATTTGAGGCTTTATCGGAATGAACAACAAATTTTTCATGGATGGCGGACAAGTCCCTCAAGACAGCACGGTCTTGAGTCTGTATAACAAGTCTCATTACTCCAGATGCTTTCAAAGCTTCAATGGGACTCTTAATTATATCAATCCTACTACATAATATATCGATGAGTAAATAGGCTGTTCAATTTCACCGCCCGAAAGTTGTTATCCATTTAAGCCTCACCATTTACCTAAGAATTACTACTACTGGATTGGAAAATGGACAGTGTGGCGTGTATATCGTTAAAGAGACAGAAACTGCTTATCCTCCCTTACTGTATTACTTAACTCTCAATCATTCACCATATTTGTTTACTTTTAGTTTCATAGAAACGGTATGTGTTATTCACATTATTTTCTGGGACTCCACATACTCTTGAAACTCAAATGAATATTGGTAAAAAAGGCGATGTCAAATATGTACTACGTTTTGAAAGCCTTTTTTCGATTTAACACCTTCATTTCCCCTTATTATATCTTCAAGACTTTTAATTTCTTATCTGCCCAGCTTATACTTCTATTCCTACACCGTCTATGAATGTTCAAAAGAATTCAATTTCATTCAAAGAGATTGTTGTTCAAACTTGAAGTGGCGTCATCAGCAAAATGGTATTATTATTATTATTATATCTAGCCATCTATCTTCATTTAAGATATTGTTTCAAAGTCGAATAATCATAATTTTTACAAAAATAACGAACATTGAGTAAGATAATTGACATCATTTTGAAATTCCTATAGGTAACTTCTCACCAGAAATCGAAACATAGACTTCCTATGTTTCAGTTCTAATGCCTTGACTTTTATCTTATTAGCAATTATCGCTTACGTATGCGCCAAGGGTTGAACTTGAAATCAAGGATGCTATTGAAACAGGAAGGTCAGCGTCATGCCAAGACTTACACCTAGAAATTGACATTAAGTGTGGGTGAAGAACAGAATTTTACGACAAGAGAGACGATGTTACCTTTCCGTTCATGTTAAAACATTCTAGGCAGTTGCGGACGGAGTGTATATTTCTGCGTTGATACATGTACTCTTCTCCATGACTTGTGCGTCCTATCGGGATTTAAATAGAGGACGTTCAAGTGCAAATCCTCCTAAATTTTGTTAAAACTGACTCAGCAGTTAAGACACAAAGAGTTTTAAGTGAATTTACAATATGGTCGCATGTCAAACGTATTTCGGTTGTGGCAGACACCTTGCTTTGTCGATGGTCGTATCAACCACAATTTCAATAGAGAACTTTCCACGAAAATTGGTTCTATTCGGCTCAGCCATCTTTGTTGGTCGGTTGGGATACCGGGGACAGTTTTGGTAGAGGATCACTTTGTTACCATTTCATGAATGATTGGCTCCAACTTGAGGCTCAGCTGTTTCATAAGTGAAGATTTCCAAGTGAATTTCTTATAAAGTCTTATGTTAAACTAAGTTTGGCTATGGTAGCCATCTTAAGTGATTAGTGGGGATACTTGAAAATTTTGATAGAAGATCATAAGGACTATTCCGCTAAATTTTTTTCAAACAGGATTAGCAGTTTTAGGCACCAATATATTTAAGTGAATTTATTTACGGTCCCCAGTTCAACTTTTTTCGGTTGTGGCGTCCATCTTGATTGGTCGATGTGCAGGTCAAATAAATTTCAATAGAAAAACACTCCGCTTAATCCCACCTAATGACTATATCATAAATGTTTAGTTCCAACTTGCTCAACCGTTTGAGACAAGAAGATTTTAAGTGAATTTACTATACGGTCTCATAGTCACACTAATTTTGCCTGTGGTGGCCATCTTGATTGGTCTATGAGCATTCAAAGAATTTCAAGAGAGAACAATTCACAAACATTTGGTTCTAATTGACTCAACCTTCTTTGTTGCTCAGTTGGCATATCGCATAGATTTTAGTAGAGAACCTACTAATGACTATTTCATAAAAGTTTGGTTCCAACTTGTTCACCAGTTTCAGACAAGAATGTAATAAGTGATTTTCCCTTAGGTTTCCATGTTGAACTTTGTTCGGCTGTGGCGGTCAACATGAATACAATTCTTAAAAGGGACCACGTGAAGAACATTATAATTTCAACTGGATAAGTAGTTTCAGTGGAAAAGATTTTAAAACAGTTTATTGCCATCTTTGTTGTCTGTCTGGAACATCGGTTAAAGCAAACATAGAAAAACAAGATGCGATATGATTCTCAATGAGACAGCCATCCAAAACGTATAAATCTTAAACTTCTAAAGGTTGCCCTAAGGTCTTCAATAATGGACACATGTCAACACCCTAAGGCAAACTCAAAAAGACCCTCCCCCCAAAAAATGATGATATTCAAATATAACAGCCAAATAAGTAAAAACCGGAAAACAAGTAACACTCAAACATAAAAACAATATCCACTTGATTTTAGGTTACTGGCTTGGGACAGGCACAAAACATTAGGCGTTTTTACGTATTTAACCCTCCTCCAACCTGTGACTGTGGTGTGGAAAAGACATTAAAATACCTATAAATCCAACTGTAAATGATTTAACTTTTGAAGTCGTTACATAGTACGCAGACAATAACAAATAAAAAAAGTCAACAAGATGTACCGACCTCGAAAGGGTACCCGGTGTTTCTGACAGCCTGTTTAATATCAAACACAGTTGAAAACCAACCTGGTTCTCTTAAGCTACGATATCAATCAAAACACGTTTGGTTGGATTAAGTGTAAAAATAGCACTGACAGCAAAGAAAACAATTTGTTTTTCAAGTGCCACAATTCTAAAATAAATATTGACGACATTCTGGTCGATCAATTTTCGAAGGCGGATGATATTAAGATCTTTTTTAGAAAGCTTATTACCTTTTGCTCGTCGACGATCTACTGTAAGTTATAATGTGACTACAGGTATCAAATCTAAAATTTGATATAATGCAGTCTCAGGTTAACGGCTTGTTGTCAACAACATCAGATGTTTTATTACATCTTACTTTTATGCTTGATTTTTTATAAGTATATGAAATAATAGGTGGCTCAATATTATCAAAATATGGAGGTATAAGATGTTGAACGTTGGTGTCATGAAATTTGTTTAATATGTTTATTAAATCTACAAATGTCTTTTATGATCTTCTGTTTTATCACCCATCCACCAAATATTGAATACGATTGTCCAAGTGGTCTCTGAGGAGAAGATCTTTCAGTAATTCTAGACAGCGGACGGATACAAAGTAATGGCAATAGCTCACTTGACCCTTTGTGGTTTCTTGCCGAAAGTAAGTATTTGACCCTTTAAGACCCCTTGTTAGGACCATTGGAAAAAAAAATCAGAAAATCAATTGCGCATCTACATGCTACAGGTAGCCATTCTATAACATAATTAAGACGCAGGAAGAGTTTTCAGAGTCACAAAGGAAGTGTGAGGGACGAAAATGCAATTAAAAATTATTACCTCGAAAGTAAAAGGATAATCATTTCATAGGTCATCCCGAGATTAGAGGGGTAAATTTGATTTCCCCGACAGTCGTAAATCCTTCTGAAGGGGCGTCCGTTGGTTAGGCGGGATGTATAAATTCTGAACCAAGGTCATTCGGAGGTAACGTAAAGCAGTCGGTCCGTTTTGGGAGAATGCCTCACTTTCAGCATGTTAAAGACCCCTTTGCAACAGCTCGAAATAAGTGATCATTGGTGGCCAGTTGATAAGGCTAAATTTACATCAACTACACAAGCAATCACAATTTGGCTTCCTGTGGCTAGAAAATTCCTGACCTCAGCCCACTCCATTTATCATTTATCGATCGATAACTTGGTCTCGTCTTAATATGCATGAAATATGTGCCGCTGGACGTTAATCAACAACCAATCAATCAATCATCAATCATTTCTTATATTGAAGATATCTGGACAAAACAAAAAATGACGCGGTTTAGATATTTTAAATCGTAACCGTAACAGAAAACGTTGAAATGAAACGCTTTAGAATTTCAGATTTATGTATTAGATAAAAACTACAATATTAAATTGTTTACATATAATTAAAATATATATACAATGCATATAATATCACAAAAGTATATATATTAAAACAAAAAATGCAGATTATTTTCTAAAAGTCACAAACACTCGTATAAAAATGTGCAGCTGTTACAAAATCAGATCATTTCAATACTCGTTAATGCAACATGATAAAAGTTTTCCAGGAAATAATATCAAAAAGAATAAATATGTAATGTATGTCAGAGGAACACAACTCACATTTAACATACATTTATATAAAGTCTTCAAAAGCCAAATTTAACTGTGTGTAAAGCTGCCGCTGGAAACAATATACATGTTATGCATATGATTTAATTAGCAAAATTAAAAAGAGCATAAAAAACTTTAATTCACCAACAGAAAATAACATTAATTTTATTTTTAATTCCAATTCATATATAGTAATAAAGGCCACTATTGATTATATCAATCACTGTCAAGCCTCTTCCCATAATTAATTATTTTTGTTAAAATAATGCTAGTCATCGCCGTCCACATTATACTTTATTTCTTTCATGTTGTATTTTGCTTATTGTATGTTTATTGTGTAATGACCATTTATTGAAAATGTGTTAATGTATTTGTGTCTCGCGTCAGCATCTTATCGTTGCAGACCAGACAAAAATGAGTTCTATATACAATACGCTTAGAACTGTTATTTTTTGTTGTCATTACAAAACACAACAAATCCAAATCTTCTGACAATAAATAGTTAGTCCATTTGTGTATATTGACCTCTATCTGTGACAACACCGAAGCATAAAAATAACCCTGCCTTTATACACAAAGCACTACCCGCCAAACCGAAATACCACGCCCAGCTTAGGTAGTTGGTGTCGATACTTCCAATGTGCTTACCACTAATTGTAAAATCTATGGAGGTCGTTTTTGATGCGAAAATTGCTAATCCTGCCAGAAACATGATTCCTGAAATATAAAACATGTATGAAATCAGATATTGTAAAAAAGAGGTTCTATTCAGTTCTGAAGGGAACCGCCCTAAAAATATATAAGTAAACAACAGAGCTAGGCCTACAGATTCAATGGTTCACTTATTTACTTGCTTGATTTAATTTATGTCACTGTTGCTTTACGTCTAGTGGCAAATATCTCATGCACATTCAGGGCGAGAACAAATAATCAAACAACAAATCATTGGTCTGGGGGGTCAGGGCCGGGGATTTAGCTAGCCACATGGAGCCAAATTGGGACTTAAGAGTAGTAGCGGTAAATTAGCCTTTTCAACTGGCCACCAAAAACCACTCTTTACGAGCTGTTGCAAAGGGGCCTTTAACGCGCTGAAAGCGCGGCATTCTCTAAACACGGGACCGACTATTTTACGTCACCTTCGAACGACACTGGCTGAGAATTTATATATTTCGCCCAACCAACTGGCGACCCTTCAGGAGGAGTTCTGACCTTGGCGGAGAAACCGGGTAGCGCATTTCTTTACCCCGACTACTTTTGGGGTGGTCGAGTATTTATATATCCTGCCCAACCAACGAACGTCCCTTTAGTAGAGGTTTTACCTGCAGGCTGAGAAACCGAAATGCCTATTTCTATACTCCGGCGACCCTCTGGGTAACATAATTGCAACTAGGAATCAATTACTTTCACAGTTATTATACAGTGTGATCAATGAAGTATTTTTTTTCCAGAGTTAAAAGGCTGAATTACTCTACAAGTTGCCGTAAGCACAATAATGTCCCCAACCTTTATTTAAAATTAGTTGTCATCTTATCGGAAGGTGCATTATGCAGGTTTTTGTTTTTATATTTGTGCTTACACTTCTGGAGCACCAAACCCTCGAGTTTTGCGAATGAGTTGGTGGTCCAAGCTTATATAATTTCCATTAAATAAATTAATTCCCCTTTTACCATATCTAACTAAGGTGCTTCGCAAGCGCAGCATGATACGACCGCAGCACATTGAAATGTGAAAGGTGAACAAAAGACCCTTTGGGTAA
>JAULBM010029968.1:0-11088 GCA_032357055.1 Geukensia granosissima
GTGTGTATGAGTATCAAAATTTTCAAAATGGCTGCCGTTGCCATGGAAACGGATCAAGTATAAAATTTTTGGAAAAATGTAAATTTCATTTTTCTCAGCAATTGGTGAGGCAATCTTTTAAATTTACCTTTGAATTAATACAATTCTTGATGAAGATTTCATACATATGGGAAGTTTGAAAACCAACATTGTTTAAAAATTTGTACAGAAAAAGAACCAAAAAAAGGGATCTCAAATGGAAGATTAACTCTAGGGATTTCGTTTGGAAGGAACTTTAATTATCATTGTGTTTTTGTGTTCATGTATTTGCCTGAGTCAGACCCTTTTGGGTGTATTTGCAAAATAAACTTTTTTTATTTTATTAACTAATGACGTATTATTTGTACAAAAGGTATTTTTTACTCCAATGGAGACAGGTCGTTTGTCATCCGACTCCTTCTTTTTGTGCTTTGCTTTGTACTGAAATTGTGCAAAGTGTAGGATGTCTAGTGTATCTGTTTTGTTGTAACATTTTAAGTAAGTTTTCAAGATTTAAAAAAATCCGGACAGATTTTTAAAAAAAAATTCTTTGTAGTTAATATAGGAGTCAATTTTATATTTTTACTAACAACTTTCAGAGACATGCACCGGATATATAATTAATTAAAACAGAATAAAATTGAAGATAGTAATTTATTAATAAAAAAATTATTAGTTCGGGTCAACGTGTTGATATATTCAGGCAAAGTCACTAGATAGGCACACGCGAAGAATTAAATGAAAAATAACTAGTAAACTATATTTTGAAATTTTGAGTTTATAGCAATTACAATAGCACACAATTAATTACAACAAAATACATTTACATTCTTCATTAAGAGTCTCTTCTCCTCAGTTCTAATGACTGTTTAATAAAAAGAAACTACTATATATATATCTTTGGGTGTTAATAAGTTTAAATTTTGCATAATGTTTCATTTGACTGAAAATTTTAAATTTTTATCTTGTGAATTAAAATGTTGAAGAAAAGATATTCTTTCTATTTTGCTAAGGGTGAAGTCAAAAAAGAAATGTGATTTGTCATCTAGTTTGTAACAGTTTTTCATAATTCTTCTTCTCTAAGTAATTTTATGTATCTTCCTTATTCAATTTTTAAGTCATGGTCACTTTTTCTAAATTTTGTTATATATTTTCTTGTTTCTGGTCTCTCTTTTATATACATGTTAACCAAAATTTATAATTTCAATACGACTGGAGCCCGTTCCTAGATTCGTGCTTCCTACATCTATTAAATGTACATCGGCTCATAATATTACTCAACCCAATCCAAGGTAGATGATTATCTCCGATTACCCCGCCACCTCCTTTTCCACTGTTGAAAATAATATAAACACAAATTAACTGTGAACAAAGTAAATCCATTTAACAAATTTTTTTTAATTTCGTATGCACTAAATTATCTTCGTGATGTTGATATGATAATTAAATAAACATATTATAGTAAGTCTTTAAGCATACTGAAGCTCTGTAAAGTTGTGTGTGTGGCTTATCAACAAGTATCAAAGGTACTTTGAAATGGATAAAAGTTTTCATTTTTATTTGAGTTGTATACAGTTTTGAATTATGAATAACCCGGGTATCTTTAGCAAATAGAACATTTATAAATAGAAAAGGTGTAGTGTAACAATCATACCAGAAAGCCCCGATTTGCTAAATTCAAAAATACTATTCAGGCTTAGTGTCTAACTTAGGAAATAACCAGAAACAATGTCAACACATATACACATTAACAATTAATTGTCCATAACACAAAAGAATAAAAGGTGAAACTAACCAGACTACAAGAACCAAAAATATTCTTAGGAAAATTAAATTCATTTTTCATCATTTACGACTATATTACAGGTAGTCTGGAGAACACACCTACTACATGCACCGAATCTCTCACTTTCTAAAATATATCAGGCGAACATTAAACTATAACTCTGAAAGAAAACAGCAGTAATAACATAATAATATAGATCAATCCTGTCTTTCATTCAAAGAAATTCTATCGCTCATCTATCACAACAAACATTGGTATTTTACGCCAAAAGAAATCTTCTAATTTGCAACGATCAAACGCGACACGACAATATGTTTGTATTTCATGCTAGCACCAGATGTTTTCTTTCGCGATAATAAACAGCATGTTTATTTCAGATAAATGAACAGTGCAAATAATCAAGATATAATTTCTTACACGGACAGCGAAAACATACGGCACACTTTAAAACAGCTGGTTCATTTGTGTAGAAATAAGATGATCCTTATGATAGATTCATCAGGACCCTGTCAGTTCGAAATTATACAAATAATTCAGTCGGAAGTTCAGATTAATTTCTTGTAAGACAATAAGTACAGCGTGGACGTCAGACAAGGAAATTATTCCAAACAATCTGATTTGTTTTGGGATAAAGACGTAAACAGAAGGGAAATAATAAACTATAATGAATGAAGAATGACAATTCGATAAATATTATTCAGGAACTATCTCTGATTTAATCTCGTTCGCCATTTTTACAATTACATGATATACCAAGTACTAACCGAAATAAAATTCATTAAACATTTTAATATCCGATTAATAGGAAAAGGCTAAAAAGACCACATTACATAATCATTATTTTGTTGGTTAATATTGAAGATGACACATTTACCAAACAAACTATACCAACTTTATGTCTGCCATTCCTTTGAAAATTATATCGATTTCTATTGAAATGTTTTTATTGTCATTACATTTGTCTCTTTTGATCAAATTTGGAAAATACCTGAAAGATAAAAAAATGGGAGATGAGATTTAAATATTTTACTGAGTCTTTCACCATAAAATGTCTATATATGCCTTTGCCAACTCTTTACTATACAATGAGATGTGTAAATAATTAAATCCTTTAAACGCCGTGACCATTACCTCAAAAATGTGTTAATTAATCGCTGCGGTAGGGTTTCTTGTGGAACATGTAATCACTAAAGTACCATTAAATAAACGATGTTTATCCTATTGAGGTGGTCCGTTCTGTGATTAATTCGTTACAAAACAATTTATATTTTCATTCAAGTGCAAGAAGTGGGAACGATTCGTTTTCATACACTGTTTGATTTTTAAAGATCATTTACCATTTGTAAAATTTTAATGAACGGTTCAATGAATCTCCAGGTTTTAAACATGCATGTATTAACAAGTCGTATTGAGAACTAACAGAAATCTCCAATATTAAAATAGTGTAGGTGATGGGTGTCCCGGAAAGACATTAATATAACTAATATGGAAACTATTATAATCATCTAAAAAAATATGGTGTCATGCTAGCCAGTCGGCTATCCGCGTGTACATTCCCCAAGTAAAACCCCCCAACAAACAACACCAACCATTGTTTTGGTTGTTATGCATGAGTGGTACATATATATTTGTCAACTAAAATAGTTATAATAGCAACAAATATAATAACCTATATTTTGTTGTTGGTGTTTGTTTTACAAATATTTTTGTCACCGAAAGCGTATCTGTCTCGACAGTTTTCCGGGCGTACGAAATTTTAGCAAAATGACAACTCAGTTTGGGAACGGATAAATGTGGACATCTGAGCTAAAAAGATAGATATTTGAGCGGAAGAAAAAATGAAAGAAATTTTGTGAAATTAATGGACTACCCTTGCTATATTCTGTTGCTCTCGATGTACTCACTCTGACGATATTCAACAATATCTATATTATTCTGAAATTGACATTTTTGTAGAATATTTTAAGAAATGCTAAAGAAAGCTAGAAGTGTCTATACAATTGTTTAATCTTTTAAATTTCTCCATTTGTCAGAACATCTGCGCTTATGACTCGGAAGGCTTTGATGTTTTTTTGATACTGGATTTCTATTTAATGACCTTCTTGAGTATCAAATGAATATGTTGATGTTCTTTTTTTATACCGGTGATTAATGCTTTTTGTATACTTTGCTGTATTACAAAAACATAAAAAGGGACAATATCTTCTGATCTTATACTGTTTAAGTACCTGTTGAGATTTTTTGATAGATTTTGAAGTGTATTGAAATCAGAATTAAAAAGACCTCAAAAGGTAAAATATGTATTGAATTGGACTAAAACAGAGCAATTGACACACAATTTCATTTACGTATATCTCAAAGTTAAAAAATGTTAGCACTGACCTAATAGACGGTCTTTTTGAAACAGTTCACAATTTTTAGAGTTTTGCCTATGATTCTACTACATACGTAAACAAATGCAACTTTTATTCACGCACCATGTCTTATTAATTTTGCATGCATTATTTTATTCTTTTGATTAATAATTTACAAGTGGTTGTTGGTGTTTTACGTCATACACAGCAACATAATGCTCTCAGTTGGACGGTCTCTGCTGGAACAATGCTCTCAGTCTCTGGTGGAACTTTTGATATTATTAAGCTTAGTTGTTGTTTGTATTATTTGGTCAGGAGCGTGGTTATGTTGTTGAAACTTTATCGACTGGAGTGTCGCTGATTCAAGATGACACCGGGTTGTTGACTTTCTTTAATTTGCTGGATTATGTTGGTCTAGCAACGGGTCTTTTAAGGGCCATGGGGCCGAACCACTACCGTTGTTAAGTGATTTTCATGATCGCGTTCTACCGCAACACACTGTATCAAGAGTCATTGCTTCGATGGTGATATAACATGTAAGAAATTGGTCTTCATCACTCCACATTGTTCAACAGTCCAAGATTCCTGTTCTGCTCGGCTGCACGAGCTGCTGCTTTGAGGATAGTTACGTGACCAAATGTAATTTACAGGTAAATATTTGTCTTCGATTAAATGTTTATGGTCTTATCTTAGGAAAACAAATCATATTTTATATTACGTATTATGAGCAAAATTGAAAATTTTGTCATAATCAGACCTTTACCAACAAAGGCAGATGTAAAAATTAATTCATTCAGTTTTGGTACAATTATTCCTGTATTTTCATCGTTGATATAAAATTAATATATTTTCAACCTAGATAAATACCATATGACTTTCTCAGAATTATGGATGGGAGGAGGTGGCAGCCTGGATTTGTTCAAGGAAAATTTTTTGCCCTAATGTTTTGCCAAAGAAAAATATTCTGGACGAGTCGTTCTTGAAAAAAAAAACATTCCTAATATTAAGCTTAGAAAATGATTTGGCTGACAACATCATCTCGTATTGGGTAATGGCATAAAACATATAGCTCGCGAAGCGGTCATTAAATAATACTCAGGCAGACACCCAATTTCTAGAAAACCACCCCTCACCTCCATTCAAAAATGTCAGAAAAACCGATATCTTAACTTGTAACAATATAATATCTGAAACAGCTGTAAACGTCCGATGTAATTGATTACTTCCCGAAAAGATCACAAATGACCTTTTAATAACTAAATATGATATTTTCAAGTAGATTTATAGTTGACGAAGATACCATAATCGATAATGAAAACAATAGATTAATTAAATTTTTGACGTTCAAACAGGTTTCAATTAATGTATGAATATGTCATTGCTATACATTATCCTTCAATATTGCGCCAGAGAGACAGCTAATCAAATACACCTTAATTTGGTGGCCATATTTGTCAATAGGTTAGTCGATGTGCTCACACATGGAGATACTTTAATTGGATTGAGGGATTTTAACCCTCAAAATCTATAGCAATATCAATATCACAAATGTAAAAACGGATGGGCATTGTAGTATTCGAAAAGAAATACATGTCTAGTAATTCAATATTGGTGTAGGACACGGGATATAGTATCTTCTGAGGTTGACAGAGTTAATTCTACATGAGAAAATTAATTTAACTATCGAAACAATACAAGTATGATAATATCGAAACAATATAGAAGTATGATAATTAGTTGCTTATAATTTACGATTCTGTTTCATCTCTTATTCATTGAAATAAAATTCTTATTGTATGTTATCACTTCATAAAAGGGAACCGAAAGAAAACCGAATTGTAAGACAAAATAGAGAAAAGTAGATAGACATGACAACGATAAGATTGTAACCACACAGACAATACAAATATCTCAAAACGAATATTATCTTTGATCGATGATAGGTTAGAAGTTTCTAGCTCTTTAAAATCGACCGCGCATTGCCATAAGCTAGTAGTAATTCCGGGGTATGGGAAGCTTCAAATTGTAGTAAATCTCAATTTCCAGGCGGTGAAAGCAAGCAGTTTTTTATATGTTACATGTGCATTGCCAATCTACAGGAAAATATCTATACCTTCGTCTAAAAAACAGTTATATACCGGCCAACAAAGTGAAGACTTTAACTTGTGAACTTATCATTTTCTGTCATCGAATTAGTTTTGTCAAGTTTTGAACCAATGCTTTAGAGAAATGTAAGCTGAAATATTACTGCTGAAGAACGGGCAGTTGAATTTTGTAAGGAACAATGATATTCAATACATTCAAAAAGTTCATAGTACTCAAATTTGAACGAAAATCCCGTTAAAGGCAAAACTGACTTGTTATAGTCAATAATCTCCTTTTTAGAAAGTTCTTATTATTGAAGGCCCCAATGGGACCTGTAGAAGTTAAACTTCGACGGATAGCTGTCTCATGGACAATCATACCACATATCATATTTTTATATTTGTAGCTATGTAAGTAGAATTGCGATTTGTACACTCAAGTTTTATTTGATTGATTAAACAATCAATTTATTGTTTAATTTTATTCAGACAAAAATAATGTTATTTGGTGTTATTAAATACTAAATGAATTTATATATCTACGGAATAACTGTTTCGAAATTCCCTAAAATTATATATAAAATTCGTATGCATATAGTAATGATATCATGTAGAAAAAACTACCTCTTGGATATCACTTATTATTGGTAAGAGGGTGTTTCGAGTGCTTCTACATTTTTATCTTACACCTTGATGAACAAAAATCAAATAAAGCAGTTGATATTGACATTTATTTTACTTTATATTTTAGATAATATATGTTTTATATGGTTGCATAACGATGATTCGATAGATTTGGTACGTGGGATTCTGCATTTTTGTATTTTGCTTTTATGTACATATTTCAGGATGACATTTTGAAAACTAGGTACAATCATATTCTACTTTCAAACATTTTATTTACCTGTCTGTTAAAAGCAAATATCAATAGAAATGTCTTATAATAAATTATACCGTAAGTGATTGTTGAGAGTTGTTGTTTACAGTGAGAGTATTCAAAATTAAATGAAAAAAGATTGTGAGTTTATTTCAAATTAAAACTCTTTATTATGTGTAATTGTTTAATTTTTAGTGAATAATCTAATCACAACAGGTTCAAGAATGTATGAGATATATATGATAGATTACAGAAAGGCCACATGCAAAATCTAGAAAAAAACGACTAATTTTAGGACAAGATAAAAGCATGACAGTAAACACAAATTAAGATCTGAAACCAGAGGCAAAACAAATATGAAATATCCGGGAGATAAAACATTTTTCCGTTGAACTCTGGACAGAGGTGAGATAATCAAAGAATCAGTCTGGTAGGGATAAGTCAAGATACAAAGTTAATGAGATAAATATCAAACAGGATAAGTCTGGTATACTTATAAGTCAAGATACAATGATAAGTAAATAAATATCAAACAGGAAAGTGAACACAACAATGTAAACAAAAAATACTGTATTCGTGAGTGAATCCAGGTTGTCCGAAAGAAAACAAATAATTTTGAATAAGTATGCGATACCTACTATGGAAAAGTGGTATAAGTCAAATGTGGATACTGCAGATTTCAAAAGATATAATTTTTGAAAGAAAGAATAGCATTTTAAAATCACTGTCATTTTCCTCTCGTCACAGCGTCAAAAGATTGGATTTTTCTACTCTCTATACAGTCATATCTCACACTTGGGTCTATATATATCATGTATATAGTCAAGTTAAATAGATATAATTCATGATTTTTTTTCTACAAGGGACCGGTTGAAATCTTATTCATATGTGTTTTTTTTCAACAACAAAAAAGGGACACCGATGAAACAATAACATTGTTGTCGGTAGAAACATGAATACATGGTTCAGCGACAAAAAATTAAAGAACAAATAAAAAGAAAGGTATTATTATAATGTAAACTTTCTTATTGATAACATAATTGTAAAGTTTGGTGGGAGAAATCTTGTGCGGACGATTGCCATTCTAATAGGCACTAATTATGCTTCACATTTTGCTGACCTGTTTGTTTCATTTGACGCTAGCAGATATTTGCTGTATTTGGTTAAATTATAAATCTTTGAAAATACGACCAGGCTTCGACACTAATTGCACCGTGTAGTTTCCCCTTCCGCTTGGTTTGGCTTCCTATTTCTATTTGTTTGTATTTGAGTATCCCTTGTTCTAAGACTCTATGTCACACTTCCTATGCTTTAGTCTAATGTTACTGATGAGAGGTTACTCGATGAAATAGTTTATCAAAATAAAATTCATCATAATTATGCAACATGGGTAATCTTGTATTGTTTCTTCAAGGGCTTTTAAAAAAATAGAAAACTAGTTTTAACCTTGTAATAGCTTCCGTTTGGTAGATCCCATTCTTTCAACGAACAATGCTCGACTCTGTATTATTGCATTGACATCATCCACCCCATATTAACAATAATAAATAAATTAACAAACATTTCTCTGAGGTATTAAGAACTATCCATTATTATGCAGACGGTAAAGATCTGTGTGTATTAGCGAAAAATTAGCTCGAAATTAACGACACAACAGAAACTTCTAGGTTTGCCTAAGCCATGATCTTCCACTTAATTTCAGATTGTGGGGAAGGTTACAACAAAACTATATGGCAAACGTGATAACCTTTTGATAGCGTATGCAATTGATAGTTCATGAATAATTCAGTGAATTTACTCGAGCTTATAGTTGTTGATTGAGAAACTGCTGAAACAGGGAAACGCAGCTCCCTGTTGAAGTCATCACTCAAGATATTTTTTTGGTCGACACTACGGATTGACTGATTTTAATATCCGTTTCCTAGATAAATAAGTATGTTAATTCAACATTGTGTAACTTGTATTTTGAAACCACTGGGTCGATGTCTTTGCAGCTGGATCAAAGGTCTCCGAGAGTATTCACTAGTCCAGGATATTATCAGTTAATGTTTTATAGACATTTTTTGCATTTTTTTTCAATTCTAAAGCATTATAAATAAGGAAAGGCTTCGAAACGTAGTTGTCCCTGGCGTTGGATTTGGCTTTCTACTTTGATTTGTTTGGATTTGTGTACTTCTTTTACTATGTTTGGATTGCGGACTTCCTATGTTTTGGTTTTAATGCTAATGATGAGAAGTTACTCCTTGAAATGTATTTATAGCATACAAAAATTCCCTGATATTTATTCAACGTTAGTAAACTCGTAAAACAATGCTTACTCTAGTTGATGATTTCAAAGTAGGTGTCTCACATTGTCTTTTCTAGGACTATTATTTATTATATACTTTAATTACAATCATACAAACATTATGTCATCAGTGAAGTAGTCTACTGATGACAATTGTAAGCAAGCTCTAAATGCGCAATAACTCTAAACAGTGAACTTTCATATATTCATCGTTGTTTACAACAGGGGGTGATAGATTTGATTGCACAGAAAACAGAAACTGAAATTAAATATCTATAAAAAGGTACAAATCTTACCATCCTCCATTATTCATGAATGTTACTCAAAATTAATAGTGCCACTCAAGAATTGAACTGACTTGTCACTGACGATGGAAGTTGCCTTAACCATAAACATTTTACACTAAAAAGCATATCCGTGTTTGAGTTGTATGCTCTTGTTTGTTTTCGTGTTTGGAAAGATACGGTTGACATCTTTTCACCATTGTTATAATCATAAAGTTTCTCTAATCTTCCTATTTTTCGTTCCTCTCTGGTGGGCTAAGTCCAGAAGGGTGCTTTGCACTCGGTTGTATTTTGCGTTTGAATATTTGTTATAAACCTATACAAGATGGGGAACGGGTCTTATGAACATTATAACGGAGTTTTACTCTAATGCTGTTAGTACCCAAAACAATCAATCGCATACAACTCAAACACAGAAGAGTTAAACTCTTCTGTGCTTGAGTTGTATGCACTTGATTGTTCTGGGAACTGGCTTGTGTTTTGGAAAGACTGGATAACATCTTTCTCACATTAAAATCTGTAAAATCTTTACATCTGACTTTTCGGCGTTTGTTTCATCATGAACTATATACTTTATCTGGTTCATGAATGTATCTACCAATTCATGAAGTGTTACTAATCTTCCTATTTTTGGCCCCTGCTGTGTCTTGTATGCGTGAGCTCGGGAGGGCGGTTTGCACGTCAGTTGCAGAATACCCATGCAGAAGATCAAAAGCGCATAGTCCAAAGGGACAAGACATTGAAAATGCGAAACAAACTCAAAGATAAAACTTAGACAAAAAGAGCCGTAGGCTTGGACTCCACGAACTCCTTTACAAAACAGGAGTGGGGTCAGGTTCTCCGGATGGGTAAGCATCCCATGTCCCGTGCGCGGTACCTGTCGTGAAATCCTTTAAATTTACTCCGGGTTAACGTCAATCTGAGAGGAGGTCAAGAGGTTTTATTACCGTTAATAGGTCGACAACCTTTCGAGATCAAGTGATACCTTGTGAGTTAACCAATTTATGAAGGTGACTATAAAATCTATAAAAAAAAAAACGATTTTGGACCCAGACGTATCCTTGATAAAGCAATCCGAAAACTTGGAACAGACAAGAGTATCGAATCAACTGCGACACATAATCCCTTAATTAGGGGAATCAGGAATATTACCAATAAATATGTGGATCGCTTCTTTCTGACATTTGTCCAATTATTTTTAACTCATATTTATTAAAAGGAAAAATACAAGTTGCTTTCTTTAAAAAAAGAAAAGCAATACGTGAACCGTAGATGTAGTTAGGTTAATAATATTTGCTATGAAGATCCTATCAAGTCATTTTTTGTGTTGTTTTTTTTTTTTTTTTTTTTTTTTTTTTGATCACTAATAAGGTGTGTAAATTTAATAAATATAAAAAT
>JAULBM010029979.1:0-20945 GCA_032357055.1 Geukensia granosissima
GGGTAGACTCAGGTGCTCCGGAAGAGTAAGCAGTCTCTGCTTCCTGCAGGACACCCGCCATGTAGCTCATGTCAAATTAGGTTAGAGGAAGGGACATCAAGAGAACAGGTCCTCTTTCATTTGGGATACGGTTTTATCGTACCTGTCAACCAAATCGTGATGACGTCCATAAAACTTTAAGAGGGATGTCTGTAACTTAGGTACAACATACATTGCTATTTAAAAATGAGGGAAAAACTGATGGGTCAGTGAACTTATTTCGGAGATATAAGCATTTGAAAATTTGGCGAGAAAATGGTCCTTCTTGATTTTTCATAGGTTTGACTTAATAGGTTCTTTCCATTAGAAACCTAGAAGAAATAACATGAATTTAATAAAAAAACTTTTCAAATACCATTTATAAGTGTTTTTAATGAAACTATGAAAAAAAGGTGGTCACTGGAAAAAAATATCAAAGCTATGAAATGAATCAAACCAGAGACGTTCGAAAATCTTACCAAAACTGCAGAATATGAACAGCGAACATCCTTAATCCGTAAAAATATTCAGATCGAAATAGAGGTGATTTAATCTTTTGCAATACATTTTTCTGCTTTTGGATTCTTTTCTTTCTAATACCAAACCATATGGATGATTTAATTTCGTTCGTTGCGTAAGAGCCGTTACCTTGCTGGTAATTAAAAAACAAAGTGCTATGTAAACCCCATACAAATATCTATCGTATCTTACCCAGAAATAAAATATATGATAATTCCCTTTCTTCATTTAATTCTATTTGATTCCTTATGTTTATATTCCATCCTTACGGAAATCGTTATTGCACAAGTTAATTTAACTTCCTCTGAAATTCGTAAAATACTTCATCCGTGATATGATTTGACAGTCTTCCACACCGGACATATTACACATATCTATTATGTAACTGACATTCACTTACTTCCTTCTAATCTCAATTATACACTTCTTTCGCACACAACAGTTACTATCTGGCAAAATTAAACGAATCGGTGGAGAAAATGTACCCCGATTTCTATAATGTATTTATTGTTGTCTTTAGTGCGTTTTATGGTCCTTGACTGCTGTACCGTAAATATTTACATTATATATAAAACCATTCCCGTATCAATAAACAAACAAAATATGTATGATAGTTTTTAAATTATGTAATTTAATAAATTAATGGAAAATTTGATGCTCTTTGTACAATAAAATTGTGATATCAAATTATCCTAAATATTATTAAAGCTGCGAGTTAATGACCCAATCATCTAATTACTTATAGCCCATTTTTACTGATCTTTTGTATAGAATTTAACATACCTCGTTTTCTAATTTGACATTTTTACTGATCTTTTGTGTAGAATTTAACATACCTCGTTTTCTATCGCCTCACTCTGATCTTGTTATTGTTAATTATTTTGTCATTTTGACGTTAAAATTTTATTAAGAATTTATTGTACTGATCGACATAAGGATACTTCACACGAAGAAAAGTATAGTCCATAAGAAGCAAGTCAATATTTTACAAAATTTTAATTGTTCCTAATATTATAACTGCACAAAAGTTCACCCTGATACCTTTCTCAAAATGATATATCAAACAATTCAAACATTGAAATTTGAAAGACTTGACGAAAAGGTTAAATAAGAAGTTAGCACAGAAATATATATACAAAGAATTATTTCATTGTGTTTTATTATTGCAAAAACGTTTTGAAGATTCTCTGTTGATATATATGAAAATGAAAAGATAAAGTGTTAATGTCAGAGAGGCTAACCACAAGAAATTTCACAGGGAATTTCAAATTAAGAGGTTTTTCAAAGCATTCTACATGGGTGGAATATCACTCCTTGTTAAATCTCTGAATTGCTTAACGGCTTTATTTCTGTATAAGGAAGCGATAAGTTTATCAACATCTGTACCAAGAAATTAAGTTTTAAAGTTCTGCCTAGAACGTAGGACTTGATATCCGTTGTCATATCGACATTCTACTTATGCAGCCAGTTGTATTAAATCATTGTAACAGTGACAGAATTTTGTAACAAATCTTGTAAGCTAGTGATATCCCTGATGCTAAATTTTACCAGCAAGATGACGATTGCGATCATTAGAGTCAGAAAGATTATTGCAAACAAACTAGATGTGAAATGGAAAGAGTCAGAAAGATTATTGCAAACAAACTAGATGTGAAATGGAAACACCATACGAAAAGGCCAAAGTCACGTCCCCATTAAGAGAGAGTCTAAAAAAGAGCAAAGTCGTCGCTTTTTTCATAAATTAAAGCGCATAAAAACCTGGTTTTTAAAATGTCATTTCTGGTATAAGATTTATTTAATGTAGGTTCTTTGCAAATAATAGGAATATTCATTTAACTTTTGTAAACTTGTATTTTTTGGATGAATTGCGATGGAAAATTTCAAATCTTGATTTTTTTTCAAACTATACCCTCATCCAAATATCTAAAAGTATCATCCTGTTTTGAAGAGTTTTGCTGAACTTTTGGAATTTACTGTGATTCATTATAATATGAAAAAAATCTGGAATGACAGAGATTTTGCTCATTGATTTGCCAACTAGCTGGCCGATATATCGTGTTGACAAATTATTCATAAACCAAGAAGGAATTCGACAGCTGTTATCAGGTAGCTCTTATTATTAATTATCTTACCTAATACAATGAGCTTCTCGAGCTAGTTATATCAAAACGACATAAGTCGATATGTCATGATATATATTTGGATTTTATTTTGATATCATTATTTTTCAGGTACCCTTGCAGATAACTGAATGCGGTTTGGCTTGCTGTTTCCAACTGTGTTATTATTGCATAAATGCAAACAATTTCAATTTACTCTTGCTAATTTTCTGCAGGGTTCCTTCTTACTTGTTTAATTCAAAATATTCTGATATAACTGGTTTGTTGTCATAATTTAATTTTAATTGTTTTTACCCTGGCATGACTCATTACATAAATGCCTTAAATTTTCCGTTAAAAATTGATAAAAATTACTATAAATTTCTAAGGCTTCTCCTTCTGATGCAGAAGTAATCCTTACCTTAGTTTGGACTCCTGTTTATTTAGATTGTATTGGTTATGATGCTTCTCCTTATTAATTTCCATTATATTTTTAACCGGAATTTCCAACATTTTGACTTCGAACATTGCTGCATGACGAGTTGTCAACCAGCGAAATGGCCATACAGTGCATTAATTTGATATTGGTTAATCGAAATTTGGTGTTCTTCCTGTTTCCTATATTTCGTTTTGGTTTTGTACTAAATTTCAATGCAATTAAACGTGGCAGTTACCGAGATAATGAATACCTATTTCTTTTTCTTCATACAATCATTCACCAGGTGATATAATAATAAACAGAACAAAAATATACATCCCACGCAATGAGAAACGAATCAAGACCACAATTAATCTTTACAAACCTTGGTACACTTTATTACACATAGGTGATGAAGATTCTTCGTGGCGACACTAATAACGGAAAGTCAAGGCTTAACACAATGTCAATTCTTATACACTGTGGTCTGTAAACAAGAGTATATAATGTTTCTTACCAAATTAACGCGAAATCAGTAAAACGTGCATTTACGTTAATTATAATTGACATTAAAAATTTATATTTTCTTTAAAAAATTCAGAAGATAAAACCACAGACTTTTCTACCACGTTTGTATCTTTTAATTTGGAACCCATTTCGCATAATTGTTTAGCCATAGGACATTTATATGATCATTCCTTACATTTTCGAAAGTTTTCTTCATAAAATACCGTTGAAGTTGATAAGTAGTCTAGTCTTGGGATAAATAAATAAATTTGTAGATTTTTTCTTTTCGAACATTTCATTAATTTTAGTCTTGTGTAAAAACATTTATGGTTTTTTAAATATTGATGTTGCATCCGCTGCCTAAGTCTTAGGCAAAATTTTACTTAAAATACATTTCGAGATAAAGACTTTTTTGAAGCAAATATGGAGAAATAAAGCTTTCCATCATTACGAAAAATATGATTAACACTCAGCTAGCCCTAGGATCGTTACTGAACAATTCAGGAATAATAGAATGTCGCAAACAGCTTTCATATTTGTGTACATTTAACTAAAATACTTTAATCGTAACTTATTTTTACTCCTAGCCAGTCTTATGAAGTTAAATGCAGAAGCACTTTCGTTTTCGGATATTTGTTTAAAACGCATGTTCGATCTTTCTTTCTTGTATATATCCCACAATTTTTCCTTTAAACCCTTTTTAAATCGTGTTTTTTTTTTACTTTCCTACATACATAATGTGAAACTATTTTTGTTTTTGTGTAACAAGGTGTCTCATACAGTGAATCGTATCATTATTTTCAGAGTTTTTTAAAAATAAAATTACCATTTGTTAAAAATCATCACGAAATTTGAATAAACTTTTGATATTGTGATTAATTTCAATCAGAAAAAAAAAACAAGACAAACAACTGTGCGGAATTCAATATTGCAGGACGAAAAGAAAAAAAAGCTATATACCCTTTTTGTATCATATGATGAAGTTATTCTTGGTATTTTTCATATGATTGCGTTCATCTGTAAAACATCGAAATTATTTGTGTAAACTATTTAAATTAGACAAAAATCACACTTCAGCGTGTGTTTACACGCCTTCTTATACGACACTTTTATATACAGGATATATGACACTATTATAATCTGTTTCAAGTAAGAATGACGGTATGAACAGAAGCTTTTTGAATGTTAATCCTTAATTATGTCCATAACAATCTTCAAATGTGATAGAAAATTACCCTACTGTTTTCATTTAATATGTCATGTCATGTTTAGCATTCAACGAACATTTGGCATGAAAAAGGTCTCCTTGATACATTTGAATGTCATTAAAATTTATTTTTTGGCCCTATTACAGATTGCCGTAAAGTGTGAATATGTATAGATTGTTAAATATTTTAGTACAAAATGTAGATGTTTGTGATTACCACATGTTTTAGACGGCTGTCTCATAGACCATCATGCCACGTTTTTATTCTGATAATAATAAGTTAGGTTGTTATATAATTTCTTTAATTGCTGATACAGTAATTTATATCAATTTATTACAATTGTTTATATATATAGTTCATTCGCGAAAAAGGAATAATCTCTCAGACGAAGAAATAATACCCAAAGCAAATCGAAATATAAAGCCAAATCTTGCTTATTAACATTAATCATGTTTGAAATATTTTCAAGCCTCTATGTAATTCCAGGGCTTTAGAAAGTCGGTTACAATGAAAGAAAAAAGTTTTATGTCAGCCAGTTTTACAACTGCACTGGTGAAGCAATGGATATATTTACTAAGATATATATATAAATATATGCAGAGTTGTCATATATAATAACACAAAGAGAGCCTTTGTTAATATCTTCTATCAACATCAAGTTGAAACGTTTGACAAATGACATTAACTATAATTATACCAGACAACTTAAGGTTGATAGATTGATTAATTAGTAATCCTGACTTATTCAAATAAACTGCCAATATTTATCCTAAGGAATCTGCAACTTCCAAATTCTTGATTTGAATGTTTCATTTCAAAGGTAATCGTTTGAGTAAAATGTACAAAAAACGGGAGTTATTTTTCATTCCAAGTTTTCCCCTTTTTTGAATGGAAGTTCACCTGGCGCATTCATAAGGTAAATAAATATAAATCAGCGTGTTCTTTTTGCAGTTTACTATTCAGAATTAAATACAATCAAGCTTTTGTTTGACTATACAAATATAAGAATTACATAACTGTTAAAAAAATGAAATATATATAGTAAAGTAGAAAAAATGCAATTGGAAGCAGCAAAGAGTTAAAAAAAAGTCGTTACAAAAAAGCATTCAATTTCTTGTCAGGGGCATAAAATTGCACCAATAAAACACCTATAGTTGAGATAAGAAATTACCAAACGGTTCTGGTTTGTGGAGAGCACTTGCAATATTCGCCGTGTTTTGAAATGTTCTAAATGGCGGTCAATATCTAAGCCAGACAGGAGTTGAAAGGAATTCGAAGATACCAAAGGGGCAGACAGAAATCGTTAAGTCGGTAGACAGACAAGGTCATGGCCAACAAAATAAAACGAAAGACAAACATATAACACGCAACACTACACTGAAAACTAAAGCTTGAGTAACACGAACCCTACAAAAACCAGGGTGAGTTCAGGAGCTCCGGAAGGGTTAGCAACTTCTGCTCCACTAGTGGCACCCGTCGTGAAAAATAAAATAAAACTAAACTTGTTTTCAACTTTGAAAATGTTCCTGTATTCATAACTAGTCTCTGTTTGCCATTTGAGCTTTGTACATTTAACATAAAAATTGCATATATTGTACATGAAAATGGTCTTTTGTAAAAATTATCGATCTAAAATCAGTTGATTTCTTAGGGAAAAAGATGTATGGTTATCTAAAAAAATACAAATATTGATGAAGAAAGGATTATAATCATGGTATCATTTGAGGTATTAATTTTAAATTTATATTTAGAGTGTGGGTTTTCAACACTGTACATAATTTCGTCAGTTGACAGTGAAATATTTTATATGGACTGCTATATAAATGATAATCGCATAACTTATGTTACAAATGCTAAATATTCTTATGAAGTAGTGAATGCGACTGTGTCTTGATTTGTGGGCTTCTACGATGAAGGTGTATGTCAGATGCAAAAAGGTGATCAGGAATTGCTTACACTTCCGGACTTGTTGCCCTCGTTATGATTCGTTTTACTCAGGAGTTTCCCATTATCGGTGAAACACGGGGAAGAAAAATAACTTCTTTTATTACTTTTTTGGCAAAAAAAAAAACATAGTCAATGCGCAAAATGCTTTTGTAAATATTCAATTAACCCGATATACAAAAATATTAGATGAGATTTATTTAAAACCTATTTCTTTGTTGATAATATAAATGTGTAGATTTATATCTGGCATTTTGATGAAGAGCTAAAAATGTTAAATGTAGATTTCAAAACGAGTGGATCTCCAAACTTTGAAGGATTTAAAAATTAACTCCAATTAATACTAGTTGTATGGTTAATGATTTAATTTCAATGCATAGAAACAAATTCTTCAACAAAACCAATAGAAAAGATCAATATTTTCCATTATAAGTTTACCAATGTTAAATGAATATGGTGAATTTCGAAATGCTTATGTAAGCCTATCATTAGTGACATTAGAACCAAAACATAAATCCGAGGGCTTTACATAGTTCAAGCTGTAAAAGGCCCCGAAATGCAAAATGTGAAAGTATACATAAAACACGACAATCGACCTAATCTAATGCAAAAATGGTGAACATATAACAATGAACGGCTTATTAAACAAAGACAATCACTGAACTACAAGTTCCCGGCTTGGGACAGGCGCATTAGTATTTGGCGGGGTTAATTCTGTTGGAAAGCGCTCAATTCTCCCCTAACCGGGACAGTGGTGTGACAAAACAGCAATAAAAAACAGTAAAGAAGCAAATCTATGGACATCAACAATGAACAATACGTTTCGATTCCGTAATGACATTTCTGCTGTCATTTCTTGCAATTCCTTTCTGAAAATATTTATGTTTGTAAAAATATATCAATAAACAAAAGTATACTGATTACAACTACTGAAAACTCGACAAGGAATAACATCAAAATCCTGGTTTTTGTAGGGTTCGTTTTACTCCAGCTTTAGTTTCCAGTGTAGGGTTGTGTGTTCTATGTTTGTCTTTTGTGTCATTTTGTTGGCCATGGTCTTGTCTGTCTTCCGACTTAACGATTTCTGTCTGCCCCTTTGGTATCTTTGAATTCCTTTTAATACAATTTAGATACAATTTAAACGGTTTATCACGAAATAAGAGATAAATAACTGATTTATTATTTGATATGGTATAGCATGTCTGATTCAAAATTGGCGAAAGGCTAATTGTGGAGAAAATCCATTAAAAGGAATTCGAAGATACCAAAAGGGCAGACAGAAATCGTTAATTCGGAAGACAGAGAAGACCACGGCAAACAAAATGAAGCGAAAGACAAACATAGAACACACAACACTACACTGAACACTGAAAACTAAAGCTGAATTATTCATTCTTTTACTTTTTACAATGTATAAAGGGGAAGCACATAATTTTTTAATAGAAAAGCAATGATCTTTGTATTACATCATATTAACATATTTACTGCATCACATATTTTGTTATGCATTAAATGCATCTAGATATGAAGATCGAACGCATACTTGTTTTCTTATATAATGTGCATATAGAAGTTGAATGTTTGTATTCTATTTGCGCATTACCAGAAGTAGCTTGTCATCAGTACAGGTAAAGAAGTATTCAAATCTAAGCAAATAAATCACCAAAACTCGTCCCTTTTATAATTCTAATTCTGATATGTTATTAAGGAAGTATTTTAAAAATGATAATATAATGGCAATGAAGATGGTATATCATAACAGGATTGTGAAAACGTTCAGCTTATTCAAAATCTATAATTAGATCAAATAAAAATCCAAAATAAAAATGACAGCATTTTAAACAGATGGATATCAAATAAGACGGAACATTTTCTGTAAGGAAAATTAAAGTTACTTCCAACATTTGAATGTGTAACAGTATTATTCTCAATAAATCAAGTTCTGGATGAAACAAAAAGTGAATAATTCAGAAATTGAACTTCTGTCGTCAATGCGCATTCCAAACATCCCGGAAATATTATCATGACCAATGATATTCAACCAGAACAGTCATGGTTAATGTTTTGAAATCGGTTCATTCACGAATGAGTCAAGAGTAGAATGTAAATATGAAAATTCAAATATCTTAAAAATAACAAAACAATTAAAAACGGAAACAAACACTTTTACAGAACAGAACTAGGTTCTGATTCATTAGCAAAGTCCTTTTAAAAAAAGTGTCAAAATCAATAACAATGAATGCGATTTAGAAAACAGGGATATTGCCATGAGATAATCAGAGCTCGAGGATTAAAAGCCTTTGTTCTTTTTTTTTCGACTTTACGTTTGTTTTAATTTTGTCTTGTCTCTTTGGACAATACATTTTTGATCTCTCAGAGAGCTATTTTACGCAGAATATAAAAATTAATATCATCATGTCCAATCAAGGTCGTTTCAACAAATGAACAACTAGAAACTCAGATCGTGAAACTGAGTTCGACACCAGCAATGGCATGGAAGTACTCCGGGGTTTGTTAACTAATTATGAAGAAAACTTCAAATTTGATAGGATTCAATAAAGATGAATTTACTTGGTGCAAGTCCGATGAATAACTGATCGATTAGACCATTAATGATATTAACACGTTTTTCATTAAATATTAAAAATTAAGTTCGAAGAGAATGGTGGTAAGAAATCTTTACAGAAGGAGGATAACATGAATCAGTATCAATATGACAACAATATGATGACTTAGTCCTTAAATATTATGTTAATGCACCTACCTAGTTAAGCATATATATTCCCCTTTCATGAATATTTTACGATTTTAGTACTAAGTCATTCTTATGAATTTCTCATACCAAGCTATCATATCCAGTGGTCAATTTAATTTACTTTTACGTAAAGCACAATTTATCAACCCGCGATTTCCTATTTATGTCCTGTCCACATCGGTATATATGATCAATCTATAATACGGAATTTCTTTTTTCCCCTTAATAATAATAATCAAACATCTGTCAGAGAATGTATCGCATTGTTGCAAACTAAATTTATAAATTGACGATATCATTACATATGCATCAAAACATTGATGTTCTTTTTTCTGCGTATTGAGTCTTTGTTGGATTGTTGTAGGTCGTTTTTTAAACGGTTTCATTTAAATGTCTTACTTATTTTCTAATTTCATTTCTTTTTTATAAAGGTATGCAAATAATGTTGTTAGATTTCAACCTGTAGGCAGGTGTAACGTTATAAACGTCATCAGCACGGATTAGTTAAGATGTTTTAAGTAATGTGTATTTGCTATAGGAACGAACCATATTTACTGGTAGGGTTGAGTGTAGGGCAAAAATAATCTGGCGGTGATGGACTTTGAAAAAATAATCTAACGCAACACTAACCCGTTTTGAAAACCTATACTTTGGCTAAAAAACGTCCCGGTATAAGTTTCAAGGTTTTTAGGGGGAGGGCTTTAAATTGCCACATACTTTTCTTGTTTGTTTAATGCCAGTTAACAGTAGTCTAGGGGATGTCGTCGCCCGTCTATTGTTTGATATGTAACTGTTATTCATTGTGCATTATAACTTAAATGACCGATTACTTCTATATTCGAATGACATCACATTTCTTTTTTCACATACTGCAACATTTCAGTATCGATGATCTGAAATCCAAACCTCCCGAATGTTCCTCCTCGTCCTCCTAGGGGCACACAATTACCTGTGACCTCGGCTTTGTTACAAATGGTAAGTTACGACAGTTGCTATCAAACGGTCATAAATACCGGGTGCCAAATCCAATTAATTGAAACAAAAGTTCAAGCTGTTGATTGACTCGGTGAACGACTTAGCTAGACAATGGGCGACGCGTGAAAATGAAGACGTTGACACCCTCTCTGAATTAGTCAATACAGTCAGATAATTAATTCAGATTCCGCTGAAAAATTAAAAACAAGGGACGATGAGTATTAAAGCTTTTTCAGTTTCCAAGGACCTTGCTGTCTTTAGCCTTATCCGCCCTCCATGAAAAATGTGTTGTTCTTCCAGCTGATAAAGCTACAAATAACTTTTCAAAAAACATTATCTTGATTATTTGATAAAGGAGTTTGGCATCAATGACACATCTGGTTCTCCAACATTTATACCAACTACACATTCTAAAGAAAAGATCCTCGTTGACCGCAGGTAGGATCTGTCTTCATTTGGTATGGACACCAGCGAAGACGAGTCGGATCTTGCTTCTTTATTCTGGATACCCAAACTACACAAGTGTCCATATAAAGAAAGATATTTTGCGGGTTCATCCTGGAAGGACTTCAAAAGTGGTGTGATAAAGCGTACTCTGCAAGCGGTGTTAAATAAATTTGGATTTAGAAAAATTCGATAGATCTGTTTCAACACCTCTAATCCGATTCTTTAAAATTTTGTACATGTATTCAAACGTTTGACTTTTTAACCCTTTATACCAAGATTTCACATTCACAGCTTTGAGAGCGTCTTTAGAATTAGATACATCAGTGTTTTATTAAACAAAATAAATGGAAAGCCAAAATATAAATATTTGGTTTTAGGTAAAATAAATATCTGATTTTGCAGGAGAACACACATCTTGTTCCAATAAATACAGTGAAGGTGGTATTTTCAAAATGCTAGACTTTTTTAATGACAACATTTTTGCAGAATTTTCTGGGTGAGTTTTTCGTGGGAAAATTCGTGGGTTCCAAGCGTTTGTCTTTGTTTCAGTTTTATCTTTTAGTTTGTTTCAAATTTATTTACTTTTTGGATGGCTGACTCACAAACAATCCTACCACTACTTTTTATATTAGAAACATGATTCGCACCTCTCGAACATTAAATTATCGGTGCCTTACTTAATGTTTTTTTTTGTAAAATATGCAACGAATAATCTCGGTATATTTTCCAACACTAATTTATGTGTTATTTATTTCACTATTTCAAGTTTTGCCCGACTCATTTTACTCTGATTTTTTTTCAAGTTAGCTTTTATATATTATGTACACCAACACGTAACAAGCATGACAAGTCAAGGGAAATTAGCCCTATACAAATGATATTTTTCCTGACACTGTGTTATTATTAATTTGATCAATTGATTGATTGATTTTTGCTTAACTTCCAGCAAAAAATATTTTATGCTTTTTCAAGAGGAAAAAAGTATTCAAACAATAAATCATAAATGAGGTGTGGTTCAGCCCTTGAGAAGTGTTTAGCTACAGGATATCAAATTGAGTTTACTTTGGGCGGGAAATTAAGCATAGGTGACCGGCTACCAACGGACAGCTCATAACGAGCAGCGCAAAGGGATATTTAACGCGCGGAGAGCGTGATATTCTCTAAACACTGGGCACGACGGTTATTGGAATATTATCCTCTCGAGAATCTTTTATCTGTTACCACAAAGAAAGAAATATAAAGCTTGACGCATATATGTAAACAATTACCTACACATAGATTGTTTATATCTTTTATTATTGTGTATCTACCATATAAACCCTTTGCCTATAAGAGACGTCCTATACTTTCTTACACTAAAAATGATACATATATTATTTATTATATCGTACGTATGCACAACAAAATATTTCATATTTTGAATTTTCAGTTTGGCCAGATATTTTTATGATAATATAGAGTCTTCTCCTAATAGAAACGTGTTGATTATGTTTGATTATATTTCTTGAAACTGTCCAAATCTGTTTTAGCTGTAATCGCTGTTCTAAAATAAAATACAATGTGAAATTAGAACAGAAGACGATGAAATCGTACTTTAATACATAATACGGACATCAATACATGTGGGAAATACTTGGATTACGCAATATAAATCGAAATTTTCAAACAGCGGTTCTGTCAATATTTGTCTCTAATAGGTGCTTGTGAATTTAAGATCATCTAGTGCTTTCGCACACTTTACTGCAAATCTTATCCATATGAAACCTTGAAATTGAATAGTATATGTGTTAAACATGTTAAATGACATATTGATTTAAAATTTAATTAAATTAAATGTGCGCTATTTATATGTCAGCTTCAATTCTTTGGAAAAATCTGTTTCACATTAAACTCCAAGGAGATGTACCTTGATGTGGTATCGTTTGCCGATTTATTTGCTTAGAATTACTTCAACATCATCATTTTGCATTGCAACATGTCAAGAATAATGAAATTAAACAAACAAATTGACGTCACTGTAAGAAGTTTGTAAAACAATTTTATATTTATCGAATAACTCAAATTATAGTTCAAAAGGTTAACTTTATTTTTTTTACTATCTCAATAAATCTGGATATAATGGCAAACCTAATGGAATCATTTTTATAGATACAGTTTGAAAGCAATATCGTTTTTTTAAATGATATTAACTAATTTTTAAAATAAGAACTCGATTTGTTAACTGTAGATGTTTAAGGATCAATGTCCGATGTTTAACAGCAGTTTACATCAAAAGTTTTGGGTTATGTTTACATCCAATTCAACATTTAAAAGATAACACATATAAAATTAAATTGTTCAGTGACTGCTTGCAATATCAATAATTTGACATTATTCATCTTTCTTTGAGCATTTGAATTGAGTTCTTCTTTGAGCATTTGAACTGAGTTCATGCATCAATACATCTATTGCTTGTTATGTTCAAAAACTTCAAGTCTAGCATAGATTTCAAATGTATGTTACTTAAACCATTACATAAGGTCAAGTCGTTCGCGTCATCAAAGTAAAACGCTCATCGCACAACTACTGTGCTGTCTTTTACATCTGTTCAATGTTTCATTATTAAACCCTGGTACATTAAATTGTTGATGACATATTCTAAATTTATTTAGTTAGTAAGTAGAAATCGTTTCATTGATTAGTTGACCCTGATTCGTTGATTTAAAAGTTTGCATATTCCTGTCTTAAATCAGGAATCGTAGTCATACTTTTGTGTTTGTGTTTTTCGTTTTTTTACAGATGCAACCACCCCTCACCGTTCTTAGTTCTTAAATCCGTCGTTATCAGTTCTAACAATTTTGCTGACTTCTGTAAAATGTTCTAAAACAGTTCTGCGACCGCGGTAGAATATACTTTTAACTGCTCCAGAGCAGAATCCCGACTGTTCCGGGACAGGATATTGGCTGCTCTAAAAAAGAACAGCTATAGAATTAGAAACATTGTCTGACTGCTTTGTAAATATATTTGACTTGGGTAGAACAGTTCCTCGACTATCTCGAAGACTAGAATCACACGGTTTGTCCTGCAATACCATTGGCATATGACATGTCTAAATATTAAAAATTATTACTTAATTTGTTTAAACTTATTTATATTATTATTATTTTAATTATTAGTATTAATTATCAGATATGAAATTAAATTATTAAATTATCGTTAAAAGGAATTATAAGATACCAGACCGCAATCGTAACGTCGGAAGACAGACAAGACCATGGTCAACAAAATGAAAAGAAAGACAAACATAGCACACACAACACTACGCTGAAAACTAAAGCTAGAGTAACACGAATCCTACAAAACCAGGGTGAGTTCATGTGCTTCGGAAGGGTAAGCAACTCCTGCTCTACTAGTGGCACCCGCGTTAAATTTAAAGATAATTTATGTTTTATAAATTATAATTTTATGAAATATATTGAATTATTAAATTGTTGAAAGCTACTGAGCCACGGGTTTCCAAGGGAAAGATTAGAGTCATCATTCCGGAAGTTTTTCGGTCGCCAGTGGAGCAGGAGTTGCTCACCCTTCCAGAGCACCTGAACTCACACTGGTTTTTGCAGAATTCGTGTTACTCCAGCATTAGATTTGAATGTAGTGTCGTGTGTTCTATGTTTATCTTTCGTTTTATCATGATTACCATGGTCGTGTGTGTCTTCCGACTTCTATCTGCCTCTTTGGTATCTTCGAACTGAGAGTTTTCAAAGCGTTCATTTAAATTTATATATATAATGTAAACCAAGCTCTTGTGTTTCTTGGCTGGCTGTTGTAATTCTTAAGAAGAGCTGCTGTAATTCTTGACCGGAGATGTTCTAGAAAAATGTGCTTTATACATACGAAAAAACACTGTCAAGTTATATCTCTATGACCGCTCTACGTCTGTTCTTAGCTAAATTAGAACAGTTTCCATGACATGCACATGACTGGTTAGGCGACAGGTTAGAGAGATCACATCTGTGCATGTACATTTTTGATAATATTCAGGTAAGAGCAGTATTATTTTACACACGCATAAACGATTTTTATGCAAATTAGAGCTTTTCACAAGAAGTGGTATTCCACCCTTGTTGAAGGCTTGTTTATTTGTAAAGATCACCTCTAGATTTGTAAATTTCCTCTGTTTCTTTTTCGTGGTTCGAGTGCAGTATTTCTGACGTTTTCTCAATATATTTTCATTTTTATAAATAAAATACTATTTAAAACCTTTTCCACAGAACACAGCAAGATATGGTACAGGCATAACTGATATTAATACAAAATCAAATTTAGAAATATTATCTTTAGTAAACATTGTTTGTATAAATTATATTTCATTACTGGCTGCAATTATATAATGTCAGAATTGAGATTGAAATTAATATAATTTTTATTTTTATCTATTGACGTTTAACAGATTATTAAATGATGTATAATAGTTCCCTTTTGTCGTTAGAAACATCCAACATTATTAGATTATAAGAAAGGAACGTATTACATTTTTGTACGTTTACTCTGATTAATTTAATTTGTATTGTATGAAAGGTGAGCACTTCTCAATTTACAAAATCTGTAGAATAATCACTGGGACAAGTTATTATTCCATGCATACCGTGTAAAATTCTTTTGTACATTCGTGATCATAAACGTCTGGTTGACTGGAAAAATATTCGTAGATATTATTACTTTTTATACGTAAAGTAAAGATATTGCGTAAGTGTCAAGGAGACTGGGCCACAACTTATCAAACAGAAACATGTATTATACTAGTTGGAAACTACCGACCTCTACAAGACTTTGTACAAGATTTGAGGAGTAGCTGTATCAAACTAAAACAGTTTTAAATGAAAGGGATCATATAGACTTCGTCGCGCGATTGTCGCGCGGCCTCCCGCGATTGACATTAGCTAATCGCGTGACTACCGCACGATGTCGCGCGATTTTCACTGGGGTTAAAAGTGTAAAACAAATTACTACAAGTATAAACACCCAGCGACGATATATTTCGAAGTATAAATGAGCCTTAAATGTTAAGACGGGTGATTATCAAATGTTAATATATATTAGAAATGAATGAGAAATAAAAAAAGTGACTCGAATGCAATTTTATGTCTACGGGTCCTGACTTGAAACAGTCGCGTGCAACACGTAACCGGACAATATTCTCAATTGTTTTATTGCCTGTAAAAACGTTAAATCTCTTCCAAAAAACATTCGTTTTCCGGTATAACATTTCAATTTACGAATTTCTGTTTACAATCTCAGAGAATCAAGACCTAGTTTGTAACATGTGTTATTTTGTAACATGAGGGTTACGTATGCGACACATCTTCTATTCCTTTAAGATACATTAGAGTGGACAGTTACATTATACTAATAGCTATCGTAAACACCATATGTTTGAAATGTCAACGAGATCTTTTCAATGAACATGATGTATTTTGACGCTGTCAATATATTCACAAAACATAATATTGATAGAAAAATTGATATAGTATCAGGGTTTTCTCCTTTCAAAGTTATATACAGTTAAATGTACCAAGGATAGGCGGCAATCCTTGAATGAAAATGAAAAGGGTTACGACTGGTGTCCCCAATGCACAATAAGAATTATCTTTTCTTGGAAAATCTATAAGTTAAATGTCTTAGAATTATTAATTGTGCGTGAAGTTCCCTGAAAAGCGATATCTCAGAACTTACCTAAAGGTGCAGCGATGACAGCAAACGGGATAAATAGGTGGGTGCCATTCATTCTAAAGACATAAAAAACCGTGCCCAACAAAAGTAAGCAGAAAAACACAAAACTCTATATTGAAAACAATAGCTTGAGTAAAGCAAAACAAAGTAAAACAAAAAGAACAAAGGCTTGAACTCCAAGAATTCCTTTTAAAACAGGAGTAAGGGCATCTGCTCGGACGGATAAGCACCTTTGACACGCGCCTAGCACCTGTCATGGAATCCCTTAAATTTTAGTTCAGCGTATCGTCAATCAGCGAAAAGTTAAATTTTATAGTTGAACTACAAATAACAGGTCTCCAGCTAGTTGAGATACATAAATACTATAGGGTTGAAACAATGCATTTATTCGACAATATAACCATGGGTGCAATTAAACGCTTCGAAGGAATAAGTCGTTTCTATCCATCTAGTGACACCTAACATGTTACTTGCTGGTTTACGCTGGGAATAATAATAATCGGTGGTAATAACCACCGGAAGAAACGAAATCGAAGTTACGACATAAAAAATACGCAAAAATTTCGTCATCTAGACTTCCAAGATTTTGACCTGAGCGTAACTGCTTAAGGCCAAACCAGAAAAGAACTTCGTATGCAGATAATTTTGGTCGAAATGTAAATAAGACATCAGTTGCCATCTTTCAATAATTTATCCCATATCCTTTATTTTCATAATAATACAGTCATAGCAACTTTTCTTTGGATTTAAAATGGCAGCACTTATGAATATCCCATGAAACGGTTGGAAAGTTTTAGTTTCATTTGTTCGAAGGATGCATAAGCTGATTAAAATGGTTTTTTTATTAAAATATTTTTGTAAAACGTTAACAGCTGCTTTCTGCCTTAAAAAAACTACCTATGCATTGTTTCGATCGAATGTTTTACCACCACAATACAATATGAAAACTCAACTTAAGGAACGGCTATTAGGTCTCTAATCATTTTCTAAAGAGACAAATCATAATTGTCATTAGATAGCTTCAATAAAGATGTACATGCCGCATAGATCTGTCAACAAAGAGATTACGTCATTAAATCATTACTTTTGGTGCCATCAATAGTCAATCACTACGGATACTTAACTAAAAGCTACTAAACTCGTAGCCATCAAATAAGTTCGTAATGAGAGGAAATCATTAATATTACCACCAATTTCACAAGAAGAACGCGGAAATCGTAATGAGTACATAATTGGTTTGCTTAGATCTTTTGTTAAATAGGGTATGATGGCTTGATTGATCTTATTTTGTCTACGTGCCTTATGAAAAACATTATTTATAATTGTAGTTTTATTACTTAAAGAAAGAAATGATTTTCAGAAAATTACCCCGTACTTCATATGTTATGTTTAGTAGCCTTTTGATTTCTTATACTAAGGAAAGTGTATTTTAGGAAGGATTTGCAAATTTTGACATTTGACTTGTTAATGCAATCTATAAGTTGTCAAGATGAGTACGATTTTACTCCTTTTGTAGTGCTTGTGAATCTTGACCACGCAACTCTGCCTGCATTCTGACGGAGATGCAGTATTGTCTTTACATTTACCCTATGTCTCCTGTTTTAAACATTTTAGTAGCTAATATATCTATGTTAGAAAAGTAACATACAATAACTAAATTCAGGATCTTTTGATAGTCAACGTTCAACTTGGTAAATAAATATAGCATGTCGGACTTCAATGCTTGACATCGTGACATTATCCTTCATAACAACCAAATATTTGGTATTTGTGCCATAACTTTGTACTTGAATTAATTGTCAGTACAGATAAAAGAAAATTGACAAAAAGTCCAATGTAAAAGGCCAATGTGAAAAATCAAAGCGCATAGTTCAAAGACCAATTTGTTATACAATAAAGATAAAACAAAACCACAAAGAAAAAAGTGTGAATCCACGAGCTTCTTTACAAAACAGGAGTGCGATCAAGATACCAATGGAAAGGTTATATATGAGTAAAAATTGAAAATGTGATACTACTTTATTAATTTGGTCGATTTTATTAATAGTTTCAAGTTTTCAACTTTAGAGACCTTTTTACATATTCCGTTATGGTATGGACTCCAATTCCTTATTGAAGGCCGTATTGGGACCTATAAAAGTTTTTCGATTGAAATTTGGTAGATGGCTGTCTCATGGACAATCATGTCACGTCTCCTATTTCAATAACACAGCCATAAACCAAAACTAAAAATACTAAAGTAAAAAGTACTAAAATACAAAGTACAAAGATCTGTATTACTCAAGCTGAAAAATCACAAATAAAACTAGCATTGAAACCCTAAGATAGATCACCTTTCAACATAAACGTGTATTCCGATGGTTTCCACCAACTATGAAACTCTAAAGATATTACATCTACATCGCGTATATACTCATTTTATTGTAGAATAAACCTCTCGGTCAGGTATTGACCGAATAAAACCCAAAAGTAAGGTAACAATACGAGAAAGCAAGAGAAAATCTAGAGTCAAATAGGAAGGGACAATATGATAGATCTATAAGACAAGAAAAAGAACAAGACAGCAGTAAACAAGACACAGAAAACAATATGGACTCAATTATAAAGGTGTAGCTCCGGAGGGGCTTGCACTTGTGATCTTTTTAAAAATTCCTGTTGACAATTTTGAAATACAGACACAAAATATGAAAAAAGTGGCAAGCACTGACCAACAGGGTTCTTGCATTGGCAGAAACAAAACGTGTTAAACATATTTGCCAGTCTTCAGTCTTCACTTATACCTGAGACAGCGGTACAATAACAATAAGAAATAAAACGTTTTGCCCAATTAGATAAAAATTCAAAACGCAACTAGTAAAAATAACAACTTCTTAAATTAGGGAAGAAATGTCATGATTAGGTAACGAAAACAGGACTTTGAATAGATATGACAATTGAAAGGAATGGCAAGATTAAGGACAAATATGCAATAAAATAGTTACTGTATAATTGGTAGTATATTAGGGACACAACAGTTATTATTAATATCAGAAACACAAGAACAAATGAGTCCTACCGAATTAAGTTTTAGTTTGAAATGGCTAGTGCTTTTGATTGGACATGTTGAATAAAGCTTATATTTGAGTTGGTTAGACAAGTGGGAAGTAAAGGACTAAATAAATCCAATGTATAATCCTGTCTCACATACCAGCGATAATTGCCAGGTTTAATCTTACATAAATTACTTACGCAAGCAATCCGTTATTGAGAATAAATTCCTCCTGGACAGAATTCACATCTTTAACAGAGAGTCTGGTCTTGAATATATACCTCATCCGTATTGGATTACTTAATGTAATGAGTATAATATATAAGATCACTTCCTTAAATCGAAAATGTTCACTTCACAAACTTTGTGTTATAAAATAAACAATAATATGTTGAGATGGATCATTAAAAATCTGAGGTTAATCATACATTGTAATGTTTCTCAATTAGACACATCTTATCAAACACCTGTATAACAGAAATAAACTTTTCTCATACTCGATTTGTTACAATGCATGCGTTTTGACGCCCCTCTCTTTTGTTTTGTCTAATTTGTATTTATGTTTGTGTTGTTGCGAATATCAATCCTATATTCCATTCCAATTTGATAAATATTTCAGATTTCTTATCTTCTTTTTGTGATGATTTGGCAAATCCATTCAACAAAGATGCGCCAAATTCAAAGTTATTAACATAATGGAAATGATTTATATAACAAGTTCGTATTTTATATTATAAAATTTTAAATGAATAGATTTTAAATAAATAAATTGAATGAAAGCCTTGGATATAGCAGTATTTAAAAGTACACTCTCTGTTCCAATATATGGACGTACATTTCGAAAACAAACTCTTTTAGTAAGGTGACACTTGCTTTGAATCGATTTTGTCATTTAATGCGTTATTTTTTTTACATTTTTTTCTTTTAGACTCAATCACACGAGGTAAAGCTAACAAAGTAGGTAACACTTCCTTTGTTCTGAAGTGTTGATTTAATAAAACAAACAGAAAAAAATATAACCTGATAGTCTTTATCAATTAAAACATTCAAATCTTAAAAATTTGAAACATGTCACATAGAAATCAAATTAGTATAATTTTAAATGTATAATGTTATAACAATAATATTTGTTTCATTGTTTATGTTATTCAGTATTTTTATCTAATGATTATTATCATTACTATTTACCTTGTTGGTGTGATAATACTTTTACTATGCTTTTCTTAGGATTCGTCTGAATCTGGTGCCACTAGTGGAGCAGGAGTTGCTTACCCTTCCGGAGCACCTGAACTCACCCTGGTTTTTGTAGGGTTCGTGT
>JAULBM010029980.1:0-11088 GCA_032357055.1 Geukensia granosissima
CTACATATTGATTTATTGTTTAACCTGTTTTCGTCTTGAATATGCATGAAATATTTGCCACTGGACGTTAAACAACAATAATTCAATCAATCATAATGAAAAAATAAATTTAATAATCTTCTTGTCAGCTACCACTGATTTTAAGATGATTTGCTACCAAAAGCGGGAGAGAAAAACAAAGGATTTATTATTATCAAATAACATTTTAAGTATTTAGTGAAACTGCTTGTAAAGGAAATTTGGGATGCATACAATGCAACAATCTCAGGGTCAAGTCAGGTTTGCATTAAATATAATATAATGGATGAAATAAATGATTCGATGTGTTTTATGTATCTATACCATTAAAGAATGATATGTAAATTTCGTATCAGCTGACAACATTGATTCATGATTATTGAACCCTTGATATTGCCTTATTAATGCGAAATTTTAGTTTTTACCTGCGTCGCCGAAGGCGGAAGCAGGTCTATTAGCCGCTTGACTCCGTCTATCCGTCCGTCCGTCTATACACTAACTCAAAAATGCTTTATTCGATTTTCTCAAAATTTTATATGTTGTTAGGGCTGATGATGCCTGGTCATACTCTTAAACAGGTAAAATTGAGTTCTTGAAAAAAGTACCTGCTCCATAGTAATTTATTACATTTGTGATTTTCATTTTCTTCCTAGATCAATAGACAATGGACAAAAATTATACTAATGTGATGAAAATTGCTGATGATATCAAAGCAAGATCATATCAGCTAGAAGGGTGTTACAGTAAAGTTAGGAAGATCAATTCAAGGGACCATGCCCACTTTTTAACCGATACTTCTGAAGAACTCCGAAAACTATGAAAAGTTCTAAAGTGATATAGCACAGTACAAAAAGGAAGTTACAGACAATATGAATAAATGTAGAGCTGAATTGGCATCTGCCAAAAAGAAAAACTTCACTCTGAAGAAGAAACTAGATGATTAAGAGATTGACAAAGAGTACTCAATGTTAGATGACAACTTTCTGTATTCTCAGTAAGATCTGATGAATCCAGTGAAAAAGAGATAAGCACCCTAAGAGAGGTCAAAGGCAGATTCCATGCTAGAGGGCAACTTTCTCTAGACTCAAGAGGATCTGTCATTAGTGGAAGAAGATTAACTCCCTAAAATTAGAAGAAAGGCAAAACGTCCTAAAAATTCTGTCAAGCCTGCCGACAAAAAAAGTATTAAGGCCGAACAGTCTTTGGAGGCATCGACATCTTCAGCACAACTCCATGGGGAAAATAAACTGAATTTTGACATATGAAATGACACATGACACTATAAAATGTTAAAGGACTAAAATGTTAAATCCATTCAGCATTGATTTGGGCTGTAGTGTTTGTTTTTAAAAAGATATTCTTGAAAACGTATATTTAGATTTTTTTCTTATGATACTAAGAATATCATATGGACTTTATTCTGAAGATATAACATGTCACGCTACAAAAGAAAATCTAAAGAACAATTGAAGTAAAAAAAGGAAAGCCAAACAAATAATTTTAAATGTATTTGTATTTCCAAAACCACCAATTATATATGTAGCCGATAATTATAAAGAATAATGTTGTATTTCATGTATATAGCAAGAGAAGATATAGGGTAAATGTCAAGCACACTATTTGGTTGGATTAAACAAATTTTTGCCTGATATCTACATTCATAGACAGTCCGGACTGTTGCCTGACCTCCCTTGAACAAACTCTTCATACATCATTACACTTGTGTCTTCCATATGGAACAATGCAACAAGCAAATGTTGAATAATTCATGGTCACAGTCTCATAGATAAATGTTGCAAGTTTGTACTTATCCTTTAAGCAAATAAATTTTCAATCTATAGTTGAAACCAACACCCAAATGCCAACTGGGAAGAAAAGGCAAACAGATTCTACAAATGTTCCTACAACCAACCAATCAACAGCAGAAAATGCAAGTATGATGTATTAACTATATCAATTTGACTTGGTGATGTCAAATACATATCTCGTGTATTTGTCTCACTATGGAACCTTACCTCTTGGACCTTTTTGTAATTTTTAATATGGTTTTGGTAACCATACGGTCAAGCATGTACATATATACAGTCCGACAAAAAGTAAGCGGCATGTAAAAAATGGAAATAGAATTAAATTTTTACCAAGACACTTTTAAGTATTAGTGTATAGGCTAAACTTTAGGTTGAAATTTGGGTGAATAAGCAAGTCGTATAATTCTTAAAACAAAAAGGGGGATAATTGGCAACTTCAGAATGCCGAAAACAGTATTATCGAGAAATCAATTTTTCACAATTTAAGAAACCGTATTGGTCATACGAATTTTAGAACTTTTAAATCAACAAACGGGACAGCTTTATCACACAAATTTATATTAATAACGCGTATAACCATCGCAATTTCTCTCAAGCTCCCGTACCCGCCTCCTCATTCCAAGAACCAGACGACGAAGCCGGCCTTGTGGAAATCTCCGCCATTCCTCCGCTATTGCGTTGGTCAAATCGGCAATATTGCGACAACGTTCAATTTCCGACCATAAAATCCCAAACGTGTTCAATTGCGTTCATGTCCGGGGACATGGCAGGCCACTCGAAGGTATCAATCGCCTCTTGCTGTAAAAATGGCCGTACTAACCGAGCCCGGTGTGGCCTGGCATTATCGTCCATGAAGATGGGTCTGTCGGCCAGTCGATGGTTGTCGAAATGTGGCACCACATGCGCGTCAAGCACGTTATCACGGTAAACAACGCCACTGAGATTACCTTGAAGACGTGGAAGGGTATGAAAAGCACCCCCATACAGTGACACCACCCCCATCAAAGGCTGTTTTGCCAATGAAGTTTTCATCGCGATATGCGGTGTTTCTGTGCCGCCAGACCCGAACACAACCGTCTACAAGACGCAAGAGGAACCGACTCTCGTCGGACCAATGAACACGTCTCCATTTTCATTTATTCCACTGGAGATGGTCACGTGACCAATTCAAGCGAGCTATCCGATGGCGTGCTGTCAGCTTCGGTCGTTTATCGGTCTCCTAGCACGAAAATGCTAAGCATTGAGTCGCCTGATTACAGTGCGAACAGACACATGGCCCCAGAAATGCAAACCGGCACGTATACGACCAGCCGTGGTAAAATTATCCCACCTGGCACGACGGGCTATGAGCCTATCCTCTTTTGGGGTAGTTTTGCGGGGTCTTCCCGATCGCGGACGATCCTCCAGCGTGCCTGTCGCTTGAAAACGATCCATAAGACGGTCAATCACAGAATGGTGCACACAAACACGCTGTGCCACCCTTCTGTTGCTTAAACCCGTCCGCGACATGCAAACTGATTGCCATTCCGCTATACTTAATTTTCTTCTTACCATTGCTTGTCCAGCAACTATGCACAATCTAAACTTCTACAACTTAAATTTGACAAACATGCCTTGTGTAAGTACGTATCACACTTACTGAAAACGGGTTTTACACAACACAAAATAATCGATTGATGATGTCAAATTAAAGTTTATGTTGACAAATATGTCGCAAAACCACATGTTATAAATATAAATTTTAAAAAAGATAATCACAAAATAAATAAGGGGGCGCTTAACTTTTGTCTGAGTGTATGTTAACACTGTCTGCCAGACAAAGAGTTGGAAGACACCTAAAAGGCAACGATTATCTTCATTATAAATACAAATAACCATGACCGTCACCAAAAGAAGAGGAGTGGACGACAAAATTTTAAACACAAAATACTAAATAGAAACATTTTAAAACATATGATAATGTTAATTGTCCTAATATTTTACATTCTTGACAATATTTATTACTCTTATCTCTTATTCTATGTAGCGAAAATAAAACGAAAAACGAAAGAATCTAGTAATTATCAAGATTTATGTTTTTTTGGTAATATTTTGTAAAATTGTTTCCTAAATGAAAAAGGTCTATATTTTAATTGTAAATATTTAAAGTATACTCGTCACAAATAAACCGTGAGTGAATGTTTTGTTAAGTATTTTTGCACGGTCTAGGTTAGCTTCTGATAAGCAAAGAACGAGGGTAGTTTAGTCACATTTTTGGCTCAATAATTCAGCTCTAAATGAAACGTGGCTAATGTGGCTAATAGCTATTATTTTTAATTTTTTGTAATAAATAAGGACAACAAATAGAAAATCCAACAGATTTTTTAGTTTAGTTGGTACTTCAACAGTAACATGGCATACACAAATTTCTTTCAAAATAAAAAAATACTAAGAAATTACTTCATTTAATACTACATTTGATACAATTTGTCGATTTTAATATAGATTGCACAAAACATCACAACCTAACTTTGCAAACTAAAAGATCTTTCAAGTACCAATGTTTGGTTATGATATCTTTGTGATGTTTTGGTAAGATCATATCTATTATAAAGAAACACGTAACTACTCCTATCAGTATTTTGCCATTTTTCAGAGTAAACACCTGAAAATGAAGATGTAATGTTATTCGTATTTTTATTTAAATCTTTTTAAATCGATTTTGTTCGAAAGATTTAAAATTTTATGAAGATATGGTAGGATGATTGTTGTTCGTTTTTTATGATAAACGTTTTTTTTTCTCTTTCAAGTAAGACATCGTTTTTATGTGAGCTCTTATATGTATTCTACCTGAATTTTCCCATATATTCCTATTTTAGGGAATATGGTGGTACATATAAAAATAGGAGATGTGGCATGATTGTCCATGAGACAGCCACCCACGAAGAGACAGTAGAATTTAAACATCTACATGTCCATTTGGCACGTGTGTGAACATTAACATCACAATATTGTTTACTAGAAATTTTAGCCTCATTTTGTAATTGTCCATGTTTGTTGCCATTTCTAATTGTCGATGGTTTTACCGTAATTGATATCTGTGTGGTATAAACCAAGAATATTTAAATTTTGATTGGATTCTGAGTGTCATATCAATCATTTTGTTGGTAGCTATGCAGTGTAGGATTTTCTAGTTTTTTTCTCCTTACGGCATATGGTTTACATAGAAACAAATCGTTTTAGTTACCCGGAAAACCTTTTCAACCGAACTGTATTTTGTCAACTACATGTTGTCACTTCAGGTTTATGTTTTCCTGTGAATTCTCAGTAAGTAGCAGTCTAAGTTCGCCCTAGTGTTCAGTTTATTTTACGATTGTTTATATTAGACTGGCGATTATGAAATTGTATTACATGGTTTAGCTCTCTGGTCCATAAATTAGATGTTGGTGAGCTTTTGTTATTGCTTTTAGTTTTTTCACAAACCATCTACAATAGGAACCAAAACGTGACCGGGATGTGCTTTAAATTTACTTCCGGAACAATCCCCAAACCCCAAATTAAAATGGTTCGTGCCTTATGATAAATCGTGTTTTACATAATCAAATTAACAGCATTCTATTTTGTATTATAAATAACCGTTTATCAGATAGTGTGTATAATATGCGAATGAAACTTTAGGCATTCTTTATGAGGTGTGTGATATGATTATGAAGAAGCTACAATCTATCTACATAAGCAATTAATTGAAAACTAAATAATTTGCGGTTGACAAAACCACTTTGCTCATTAGCAGATGTTAGCCATGACCTATTGCCTTATATGAAGTTATCACTGTTGCATTGCCGACGTTAAGTACAGGGGTTCATTTAAAGACCAAAAACATTAATCGATCAGTAAACAAAAAAAAAAATCATAAACACTGATTAAGGGACATTACAATAGCAATCAATATTTAGGATAAAAGTGTTTCTGTTTTTAACCAAATAATGGGATTGATATCCATTTCAAGCAATGGATTAGAATGACAGGTTTGTTGCTATGGTTTTGGTTCTCCAGCCAAACCCCTCCCAAAAACATTAAATTGGCAAAATCTTGTGATTAAACAAACAAAACCAACAATAATTTGCTTTTGCTCTACTTTATTGGTTTTCAAGAAATAGCTGAATCAAGCAAAAACGAAACTCCAATCAGTACAATAATAATGAATGTACATCAATGTAAGCTAAAAGTTGCAGATTTATTGTCTCATTTAATTTTATACATTCACAATTTTAATGCTTTGGTTAGACTATTACTATTTTAAAGATGCAACAGGAACAACACCAAAACACAAGAACTGAAGGGTTGGGTTAACTAATGTAGAGATCCAGAGGCGCAAGTACACGAAACTGTATTATGTGAAATTGAACTGCTTGCGTAGATGAGATGGCAGGAATAATACTTGATAAATGGTAATCTTTGATTTTTTTCATTTGAAAGAGAAACATCGATTGTAAATCAATCCTGATTTTTCGGCGAAAAATGAATATTTTTTTATGAAAACAAGATATAGGAATAGTATTAAATGAAATAAATGTGAACCATATCAACATACTTACCTGTATCAAAACGGAATAAGAGTGAAAAAGAAGACTATATAGATAAACGTTCGTACATGTTGTAAACAAGCGTATTTTGTTCCGAGTTTTAGGAAATGGTTATTTAAGTATTATCCTTAATACTTTAGCAGCTTTTTGTGTGAATATCTATTCGTTCTTTGTTGTACTATATGAATAACGCTTTAATGAAAAATATATAATATATTCTATTTGTATTCTATAAAGTAACGACCATCAACTTACATCAGTATATAAAAATTTTTAAAAGTCAAATTTAGTTGCGTGTAATGCTATTTTGTGATTATCTAGGTCTCAATGGAATCTATTAAAAAAAGTTCATGAACAAGTTTTTCTGCTTGCCATTTTGGCATACATTTCACTTTGGTGTAAAAGTTCCCCTTTGCATGTAAGGAAACTCCGATATTTGATAATTTGATAAACATCTTATGTGCCAGGTGAACCAAGACAAATGAAATTTAAAAACAAAATTCATTTGTAATTTACAAATTTTTTAAATGTGTTTCATTTTTAATAAAAAATTAAATTTGTTTATTTACTAAACCATTCTTAGGTAAAAAAATTAACGTAAATCTATTTGTAAAATGGCTAACACGACCACAAATCATATCGAATGCTAATAAATTGATTTTTAATATAAATAAGTATGACAATAAATAAACAAATAGACGCCAAAGGACAACAGTCTAAAAACATAAATACACGTTATTAGTAAACAAATAAAAGCCAAAAGGGCGGCAAATTTAATTTGAATGAACATGATGATTATTTAAAAAAAGACGCCGAAGGAGCAATAGATTTAACTTTATTGTACATGTTGATAAATAAACAAACATTTACCAAAATGAGTAAATAATTTCAGTTAAATTGACATGGTTACAAGTAAACAAACAGTCGCCTGTGCGGATAGTTTTAGATTCGACTGGTGGATGGCTGTCTAATCTTCTTTTTGTACATGTTAATCAATAAACAAAGCGACGCTAAAATGGCAAAAATTAACTTTTAATGTACATTGTAATCAGAGACGCCAAAGGGACAACCGTTAAGACTTGAAAATGTACATTGTAATCAACAAATAAACAGACGACAAAAAGGCAACAAGTTTAACTGAAACATACACGGTATAATCTATAAACACACAGAGGTCATAGGGGCAACAGTTTAAACGTACATGGCATATTCTTCAAACAACCATACGTCCTTGGGGCAACATTTTTTATCTATATAAGTGTTGTACAGCGGCATTGTCTACAGATTGTTTGTACAAAATAAAACATTTAAGCTTTAGAGTTTAACATGTAACCAATTCCAAGGCTTAAAAACGTGAATGTAATCGAATGGTAATAAACAAAGAGACAGACGACAAAGGGACATTTGTTTTTAATAAGAAAAAAAAACGCCAAAGAGGCACCAGATTTAAAATGACTGAATATTGTATTCAATAAACAAACCAATGTTATAGGGGCAACATTTTAAGCATGAAAATACATGTAAATCATTAAACAAAGAGACGAAAAATGATGATACATATACAGACGTCAAAGCGGCAACAGTTTTCATTAATGAAGAATATAATGTTGTTCCAGAAGATTCGTATCTTTAAACATTACGATCACACAAGACAATCACTAAATCAGACACATATACAGCAACAACGCTTTCAAAAAAGGAGACGATTAATAACCTAAGTACACCTTATATAAGAATCCTGGATTCTGATAGGTTCACAGCCAGTGTATTTTATGCATATTTTATCGAATTCGGCCATTTATTCAGCTGCCAGGGTATATGCCTGAAAAAATATGCCCTCTGCCGTGGTATTTGCCAAAAAAGTATATTCCTTTTTTCCCTCGCGTGCCGCATCCCGCTAAAATTTATTCGGAAGGTTTCTGCTTCATCGCCTAGAGTAACGTGACGTGATTAATCAATTTTGAAAAGCGCAAATGTTCCGTTTGCCAAACGTAAAAAAATTCAGACAAAACCATAAAACTCGTACAAGGAATTCTAAGATACCAAAGGGGCAGACAGAAATCGTGAAGTTGGAAGACAAACAAGACCATGGCCAACAAAATGAAACGAAAGACAAGCATAGATCACACAACACTACACTGAAAACTAAAGCTGGAGTAACACGAACCCTACAAAAACCAGGGTAAGTTCAGGTGCTCCGGAAGGGTTAGCAACTCGACAAAATAAATGACACTTAACAGCCTGAAATCATAGAACAGTTGTCACGTAAAATTGATATTTTGTATAATTAAACAGATATATTATGACATGGAGGGGTATTTCTGAAAAATACCAGTCTTGGGAATCAAATTTCCCTCGTTTGTCGGCTGAGGGAATTTTTCTTCCCGCAACTGGTTTTTTTTTTTTCGCAAATACCCCTCCCTGTCATGATATATCTGTTTAATATTTAAGTTTGTCTCTTTAGTCTTTACATCTTTGTTAAGGAATGCAATCTTCTCTCTTGATTATGATAAAAGGGTGTTTTGAAGCAGCGTTGGGTCCTAAGATTGCCTTATGTATTACTTAGCTGCCTGTACCATCTACCATTAGCAGAAACAAGAAGTATTTCGTACAGCCTAACTAAAATCTTAACCCTACGGGCTCACCGAATAGTTTCGTGATAAAGTCAATACAAGATACAAAATGTCCTATAGTCTATATTCATTTCATTTTTGCAGATATGTTAAATTATTGACTCCACGTTTTTCTGCCTCTGATCCGTTGTATCACTGAAACAAATCAATTCCAAAATGCCGAATTAATATTTCAAATAATTCATTTTTTTTCATAATACTAACATTCTAGCAGCCCACCGTTTGGCGTTTACATTGCCCAGCTTTTACGTTATCAAGATTGGGAATGAAAGAAATTAGTTATAAATATTGACGCTATTGTAAGTTTTGAATAATTGTCCAGGTTTTCAATTACATGAAAGTGATAATTTATATTATAAATATTATAAAAAGAGGGTACTTAATTCCAATAACGTTCCAATTACGTTTAATTAAACACCGATGGATTATTCATTAAAGGTCTACTTAAGGAAGTATCGTTGACCTTTGAACAAATAATGATGGTTTGATCGTCTTTTATAAATAAATACAGTCATGATCCTGAATTTTGTAATTTAAAAACATACGCTAATATAAGCTCAAACTATCGAACTTGTTTGTAGCATACTACTTTTGTGTCAGTACCACATTTAAACAATCAAGTGTTGCGTTACCAGAAAAGCCAATTTTATACTCAGAATATCCATAAGCATCTTGAGGTTTTAAAGTGGCATCATTTTATAATCGAAATATAAAACACAAAAAATTTTACTTCTGCAAAATTTCGATTTTATTTTGTAATGATTGGTTGATTGGTTGTTGCTTAGCGTTATCGGGCAACATTCAGACATATTCAGGACAGGATCAAATATGTAGACTGTGAACATGGGACCAGTAGGGAAAGTTTAAAATGCCACCGGAACAAATTGCTGGTCTGATAGGGCGGAAAATTTAGCTTATAAACCGGCGACTTACTGAAACTAGAATGAGCTGTTATAATAAAGCTTATAAATATAATGTTATTTACTAATTTTGGAGTTGAAAATTTTTTTCGATGTTTTAGATTTCCTTTGCGCCTTTGATAAACCTATTGAAACTGTTAAAATTTACGATTTTTCTACCTTTTTACTACATTTTCCACCTTATTTAATGGTCGTCATCACGAATTGGTTGATCCATATGGTGTCAGTGTATCTTAACTAGTTATGGAACTGTTACCGGTAAAACAAAAATAAGTTGACCTCTTCTCGAATTGACGTTAACCCGGATTTGAGATTTAGGATTCAAAGACGGTTCTAAGGACAAGGGATACTTACCGTTAATGAGCATCTGATTCCAATCCTGTTTTGTAAATGTGTTCTTGGATTCCAAGTTTTGTTCTTTTTGTTTACGTTTTATCTTCAGTTTGTTTCAAATTTGTTCTGGGCACCGGAACGGTCTCCAGGACTCTACACGCAGAGCTGACCCAGCGCGAACCCCAGGTGGCGGATAGGGATTGCCAGGTTATAATACGGAAAGCCTGGCCGTGGACCAAAGTGGGTGACGTGTTTGAAGAGAGCCACGCTCCTTGCAGGTAAAAGACCCCTTCTGTAGTTTTCGAAAAAGAGAAGGCTAATGCCGCTACAAAGGCCAAATTTTCCGTTCCTATATAAAGCTACCCATCACTCCCCTTTTCCAGTGTCGGTCTAAACACTGTTGCCCTGTTGTTTCCCATCCCACCTCATTTTCGATTTTGTTGAACTTATATTCATGGAATATTTGCCAATGGACGTGAAGCAACCAACAATCATTAAATCAATCAAAGGAGAAGTTCGATAAGGACCGTTTTCGGCCTCGTTTTTTACATATATTAAGTAGTTTAGAGAGTCACATCATATATGTAAATATTTTGATGTAACAAACTTGCGGCCAATACGATAAGAGGCAAAAATCTTCCAAAATCAACAAAAAATAACAATTGAACATTTTGGGAAAATGACATATTTTAATGACGTCATAGCTGAAGCACGTGAACTTTTATACCAACAATAAAGCTGCACATATTAAGAACATTTATTTTTCTATTCAACAAACACTTTTAGATAATATTATACTAAGATATTTATG
>JAULBM010029991.1:0-11087 GCA_032357055.1 Geukensia granosissima
CTGTCGGACTAACGGGCTGTCGGTCTAATGGAGTGTCGGACTAACGGACTGTCGGACTTACGGGCTGTCGGACTAATGGCCCGTCGGAATAACGGACTGTCGGATTATACTTACGCTCCCACAGACGGACGCAGCGCAAAACTTCAGTTCCCCTCGGCTAAAGCCGGTAGGAAACTACTTAAAACTTTAAAAATATTTTTTTTTCTTCGGCCTCTTAAATTCTACTAATTACAGTCCATCCCAAGTTAATAAGAACAATAATAGGAATTACGAAAAATAACGATTTTTATTTAGCTGAAGGCAACCTTCCGCTGTATACCAAATAAAACGGAATTAGTAACAAAAGAAATAAACTGGTTAGATAAAAAAGAATATTTGCATTTTAGGGAATTAAAAGTTTAAAGATAAAGACGAAGTTAATTTGACTGATACATTGCGGGATTACATGTACAACTACATTTTAGACGTCAGTTTCAGGTAGGAGGCAATTCGCTCATTGCGACGTCAAATTATGGTAAACCAGGAAATAGGAAAAATTCTGGTAAACCAGGAAATAGGAAAAACGTCGTTTTAATGTTATTAAAATTATCACCAATAACGTCCATGAGATTTACGCAGCTTCAAAAACGCGCTTTTAAAGTAACTGTACATATTTTATTTATTTTAACGTAAAACCCATCAAATTTGGCAATACCTGATATATCATTTTACAAATGAGGTATGTTTTGCTGTCTATCCGACATTTATTTCATATTTCAGGTTCTATTTTCTATTTATGTTAAAATTTTATTTTTTTTTTACAGTCAACGACATGGCAAGCAAATCAAAATCAGAAAAAGCGGCATCGAGAGAGAGATCGAAATTGCTGACAATTCCTGTTATAGTTCTGTCTGTTTTCGTTCTTCTGCTTGTTATGTGCATTGTTATATTATCAGTATTTCTTGTGCAGAATAAAATGGTATATTGTGATACTGGATATCCGGTCTTACCTAGAAATTTTGAAAATCCGTCAGTATTTGATGGACTAACACCCAAAGAGTATGCTGCAGCTAAAGATTTCATGTTTAAACGAACAAACTTAAAACTTGTTGAATTAAATAGAGGAACACCAGAAAAGGCTTATATTTATATGATCGATTTGCTTTTGCCACCAAAACATAAAGTTCTGGAGCATCTTGACCAAAATTTGGAACAACCAGAAAGAAAAGCGCTTGTTGTTGTTTTTAGGGGTGACCAGCCTACACGTGTTGTTGAGGAATATGAAGTAGGGCCTCTACCAAACCCGACATATTCCAATAAAATCAACAAAAAGGAAATCCCTTATAATTTCAAACCTGTAGATTCAACTGAATTTGGACGATTGAATGATATTTTATTGGATACAAGCCGTTTGTTATATCCTTTATTGATAGAAAGTTATGGCGCTGCATATCACAATTGTACTTCCGGTATCAACTGCCTAACTTTTTATGATGTTGCGCCTCGTGGACTAAACGATAAACAAAGACAAACATGGTTCTGGGCATTTCGGGCAGTTGAAGGATTTTACATCCATCCAATGGGACTAGAAATTCAAATTGATCATTCGCAAAGGAAATTTGCCGATTGGAAAATTGCACGAATTGTTTATAATGGCCAGATGAGATCGTCAGCGGAGGACCTACTGGAAGATTATAAAAATGGGAAGATCAAAAAGCTTAAAATACCAGTTCCAACTGAAGATGACATCTTGTACTCTTCCTATAAACGACGAGGAAAAGGTGAAATGAAAATTCCTTTACAGGGACCAAAACTGATAGAGCCTGATGGACATAGATACAAAATAAACGGACTACATGTGTCATACATGCACTGGGATTTTAACATACATACAAAAACATCGACAGGCGTCCAGTTGTTTGATGTTCGTTTTCAAGGACAACGCATTGCATATGAACTATCTTTACAAGAGGCGTGTGTGTTTTATTCCGGTTATGGACCAGCACAAGGCATTACTAATTACTACGATGTATCTTGGTTAATGGGAGCATATATTAATGAATTGGTTCCTGGCGTCGACTGTCCGGAAACGGCAACATTTTTGGATGTTGATACATTTGTCAACACAGAAAAACCTTTGAGAATAAAGAAAGGGATTTGTGTGTTTGAAGATCACGGAGAACACCCTCTTCGTAGACACTACGCGTCAGATTTTCATGGAAGCTACTTTTTCTACGGGGGTTTAGGAGATTATAGGTTAGTTGTTAGAACGATATCAAACGTTTGGAACTATGACTACATTTTTGACTACATATTTCACTTGAGTGGTGCTGTCGAAGTCAGAGTGTCTGCCACTGGCTATGTCCAGTCAGCATTTCCGCTACACGAGGAACTGAAATACGGAAGCAAGATGGCGTCACATATGATGGCTGCAGTCCACCAACATTTGTTTCATTACAAAGTGGATGTGGACATCAACGGACGTTCAAATGTTTACTCAACTCTCGATATATCTACAGAAACTATACGTCCGCCATGGTATGAAAATTTCAACAAAACACAATTTAAGATCGAGAGGGACAATAAAGCAACCGAACACGAAGCGAATTATAAAAAAAGAAACGAAGCAAGATATGATATTTTCTTTAACAACAATTTCGAAAATGAATTTAAAGAAAAACGAGCATATCGTATTCTGAATACTGGAAAATCACCGTATTTTCTCTCCAGCTCTGCAGAAACGAATGCAGCTCGGTGGGCAAAATTTCCAATAGCAGTTAGCAAACATAAAGACAATGAGACGACTAGTACCTCAATTTATGCAAACAATGGTCCTAGAAATCCCGTTGTTGATTTTGAAAATTTTATATCTGACAATGACACCCTAATGAATGAAGATCTTGTTGCCTGGGTAACGATGGGGGTTTTACATATTCCGCATTCGGAGGATCTTCCATCAACAACAACGACGGGATCTCAGGTCCGATTCTACCTTCTGCCTTTTAATTATTTCCCTGAATGCCCAAGTGTTTCGTCTCCAAGTGCCGTTCACATTGTTCCAAAAGATCCCACCGGTTCTGTCGTGAATACATTTGGTACTAGTTATGAAAACAAATGCTTACAGATTGAAAACGGTCCTTCAACATTTGACGGAAGACTTCATGATTCTGACACAGACAGTTAGAACCCTATGCATGAGAAGGTTGCATCAGGTACTCGACAATGTAACGGAGTTTGTGTTATAAGGCCCTTATTTGTCACCCTTTTTCGATTCAAATTAGAAAACAGGAAATTTTTGGATCTAGAAGAATAAAACATATGAGCAACGATATAAACAAAACGATTTTTTCTTAGTTCGAATATGTAAAAGGTTATCAACATATTTAATGCCATAAGATTAACATAATTTGATCAAATATATCAAAAAATTGAAAATTGATGATTTTAAGGCCGTTTCTTGTCTTGTTTCTATGAGCACAGGGCTAACTTTTTCTCGGTTTTTATTTATTTGTATTTTTTAATAAGCACATTAATTTGTATATTATTTAAAAAAAATCTGGACGAAGAATAGGTAGCTGTCTTTTTGGGCATTTATTCCATTAACTTTTTTTTATCATAATATAAAATTATGTTGTTAGGGGCTTTTGCTCCATGTTATCCAAACTAAAATATAGCCTGAATTTGTAATTTTTTGGCCTATTTTACTTATAAGCTAGTTAACATTTTTGGCTTGTTTTACTTATAAGCTAGTTTACATTTTTGGCTTATTTTTTTATAAGCTAGTTTAAATTTTTGGCGTATTTTACTTATAAGCTTGTTAACATTTTTGGCTTGTTTTACTTATAAGCTAGTTTACATTTTTGCCTTATTTCTTTATAAGCTAGTTTACATTTTTGCCGTATTTTACTATAAGCTGGTTTACATTTTGGCCTATTTTTCTTATAAGCTAGTTTACATTTTTGGTCTTCTTTACTCATAAGCTAGTTTACATTTTTGGCCTATTTTACTCATAAGCTAGTTTACATTCTTGGCCTATTTTACTTATAAGCTAGTTTACACCAACTTTTGACGACCCTGTTTTTATAATTGTGCATGACTTTTCCTGCATCAATTGTATAATTATCAGTTAATCTTTTGATTTATATTCACTTTTTATATTTTGTAAGTTTCGAGGGGCAAAATACCGCTCTTACCGCACTTAGCCCTTTTGTCGTTAACATACGTGTAGGTAATTCGAGTAAACTATACATATACATTTGTAGCTTTATGTCATATTGAATGTTTTAAATTTATTCGTTACAAAGTTCAGGTTGAATGCACTGAATATGTCACATATAACCAACAAATTAAGCAAACCAAAAACCGCAGAAATTTTCTACAACTTCAAATTTGAAATATTACCTAACAGAATATTCAGTTTCAGTAGATATTTTGTTGATATTTCCTGCTGTTTGTTTGAGATACAACTATATGTCACATGCATGTTCATTTTTTGTTTTCAACCTCCCCTGACATTTTGAATTTTTGATCAGTTCATTTTTGGATTATGAAATTTATAGGTATTGGCTAAATCAATAATTTGATGGACACTTTATTTGAAATACTTATTTTGAACATTGTATAAACTTTTTACGCATTTTTGGCATATTGATGAGGTGTCTCGCCTGTCTGCATTTTGGAGGAGAAAGTAATGAAGTTTAGATATGTACTTAGTAAATTTCCTTTGACATAAACCTGTGAGTTAAACATTTACTCATTTACAGTCTTCCAACCTATTTTGACCATCCATCCAGATAGAGTCTGGTTAGATAATACACCCATACATTGTCAAATGTAAGCGGACGACATAATTCTGTTTCCATGTCATATTGTAGTAGAGTTTCTGCCTCCGGATTTCTATCCTGCATGAGACACAAGTGGCCTTTTGCTCCCTTGTATAGTCTCTAAGTGTCTTGTCATGACACACTAAACGCGTAGCTTGTGGCGACCTCTAGAAAAAAATCATCCGTTTCTTGCGAAGATGGAGTATGGTATCTTTTATATTTACTCGTTATCTTTCCTGCTGTATACTATGTTTACTTGGATGTTTGCTAGGACAATATATTTTTGTCAAATGATATTATACTTGTATGTCAAATTTTTACAGTACCGTACCGCCGAGGGCCATTATTATTGGCTTAACATTTTTATTCCTATACCTGTACTTTTATTATCAGAATACTACTCTGGCATTGCATAAATTACGTAAATACCGTTGTTATTAAATTAATTTCTGCTATCTTGTTTGATCATCATTTACGATTAGAACAACGGTTTTTGTTAACTTCAAATGTTTTTGTTCACTTCCTATGTGGATCGAGAAGCTTGATGATTTAATCCTGAACGCATTCTGAGCTTGCGAGTGTTACTTCCCTTTTACATGTACCAATTTTATTTTTTCTGAATACCGTTCTTCCTTTTATAGTTAATTTAACGTTAATCTAATTTCTAGTAGGATAATAACACTGTGTCTTAATTTGCATTACTCCTCCCACTCTTTAGCCATCAAGAAGGTGGGTTGGATCCATCATTAGCATCTGTTGAATTGTTCTTTTGTCAGTTTTATTATTTGTAAAAATAGTTTATTTATCAAAGACTATTATTTAACAACTTTATTTGCCATTTTTGGAACTATTTATAGATTGTCATAAGGAATGCGCTTCCATACTTATTGAAGGCATTGTGGAGAATACTAGATTCTGACCTATCAGCTTTGATGATTGTGTCACCATCTCGCCTTATCCATGCCGACTGGTATCTATTCTTCGTGTTTTTGTTTTCCATATAAAACTTTTTCACCGGGCATAATACAGAGAAATACGTGGAATTTATTTCTTGTATTATCATTGCATGTCAAACGTGTTCATTTTCAGCTACTTTAAACTGTATTATTACATGTATTATAATTGCATGTCAAACGTGTTCAATACATGGACATTTTCATCAATTTCAAACTGTTTAATCACGTGTATTATTAATGTATGTCAAACATGTTCAATTCATGGCCATTTTCATCTATTTTAAATGGTGTAAATTTTGTGTATAGTTAAACGTGTATTAAAATAAATTGTATGTGCAATCTATTGTCAGTTATCTTGGCTGTTTCCCGAATTTTACATTTTCAAAAAAACAGTTGAAATCTTATCGTTCTGCTTCCACTGAAAATGAAAAAAAGATGCAGTCAAGTAAAAACGACTCAGAAAGTCTGTTGAAATTGACAGTAGAAAAGTACAAAATCTATAGATAAACATCACAAACACTAAAAAACGAAAAAAACTCGGTACGTCCCGAAAGGGAATCTTACCTGTCGGATAAGATAATGCACTTGTTGTTTTGAGTCAGGTTTCGGTGTACAACCATGTTTTTGGACAATAGAAACAGAATATGTCTGATAAACAAGTCTCTTCCCATTTTATTTTCTGACGAATCGTCCTTGTAAGCTAGATCAAGATGAAGAATATAGATTTTTTCCGGTTTGAATTAAGATAAAATAAGATATCTTACTCCAGTTCCTATAGCGAAAAATATAGATAAAAGGCGATAAGGTATGATTGTCCATCCGAAAAATGTAAATCTCAAACTTCTTCAAGGCTTTCCGTAATAGACATATGTCCACACACTATAGTACACTGCAAAAAAATTATCTCAAATAAAATGTGATGATATTCAAATATAACAACTATCGGCCAAATAAATAAATAAATAATGCAAAACAATTTACACTTAAACATACACTGGAGTACAGGTTCCTGGCTTGGGACAGGCACATAAAAGTATGGTATAGTGATTTGACAAAACGACATTTAAACAAAACTTTAAAAACCAGCTGTTTAACTTTTGAAGTAGTACTCAGACAATAACAAATTATACAACAGACAGCAAGATGTACGACCTCGAAAAAGTACCCGCTGTTTCTGACAGCTAGTTCAAAAATCAAGTACAGTTGATAACAAACCTGGTTCTCTCAAGCTACGCCATCAATTAAAACATGTCCGGTAAGAATTAGTAAAAAAATATCATTAATAGTCAAAGAAAAAAGGTTTTGTGTAAGTGCTAAAATTCAAAAAGTATCGACAGCATGTAAGACAAAATTTCACAAAATAATGACTGAAATTAATTTTGTGTAAATTATTGAGCAGAGAGTATACATTGATTCCAAAGAAGACAATACTTAGAGATCTTAAAATAATGTTATAAAGATTAACTTGAATATTCACCAGTTAATTCAAATAATTTACAGCCTTATTTACCACGTTTTAATAAAATTTTGGGTGTGGTATACCGTATTTTTTTCATTTTTCTGCAAGAGCAACCAAACTATAAACTTGAATTGTGTAAAAGTTTAAAGTAACTGATGATGTAACGAAATCCTTGACTTTATAATTTGCTAAGAAAAGGTTCATTAAACCTAAAACACCGCACATACACGGGCAAAACGAACATGTTGAGAAATACACTAACCTTTTGAATGAGCCAAAGGGACGTCCTCGACAAGCAAGGGAAAATTGTCTCACCTATCGTATAATTTAGTTTTGATTTTACCTTTTAAATCCAGAAAAGGACAACTGCTGCTGTATTGATTAGCTTTAATTAAGGTTAGTTCTCGGAGTTTGCCATTGCAAAAATTATGAATTAATATAGCAGACAGTTTTAAAATATTGATATATGCTTAAAGATATTTTCAAATCCCCAGAACAATAATTGTTCATATAGACTAAACATTCGCATACATATTGTCTATATTAAAGGTAAAAATGTTTGAAATTATAACATTAAAAACATACGTCATACACAATAATTAGCAATTTGTCATTGTCAAAGGGAAAGCCACACTGTTATACGTGTAAATATTTCTAAGTTAAACGTCACCTGATAATCACCATTTAGAAAAAAACATGTACTATGTTATCACATACAGCATGTGTACTTAGTATTAAATGACATGGGTTTTTTCCTGAAATTTTGTAAAATCCAAACCAAATTTTTACGCATGATATAAAATATAGTTTTTCCATGCTTCACCCAATGATTTTTACTATAAATATGCCATGGAACAACGAAAAACTAACCTTTTCATCGGCACATAGGATTAAGGTAAGTGCTTTCAGTATTTTCAGCGAAATAGAAATTAGCAAAAAATATATTATTGCTAACTGTGTAACCCTCATAAAATAAAGTGACTACTTTCTTGCTTACTTACTTATAAAAAATTAAAGTAAATAATAAATATGTAATGTTAGTGCTATAATGCCACAAACACGCCAATTTTTTCTTACTTTCATCGAATTAATTCCATTCATATATTTTAATTTATTACCTAATAGTATATGAATTACCTATCTATTTAATATAATTTAGTTTTAACCCCAATTTCACTTTTTTCCGTGGATCGGGCAATAGAACGTCGATTCTAATGCCCGGTGAAGCAATCTATTGCCCGCGAGCATCTGATTGGTCCATTACGTACATTTATAACCTCGATCTGTATCTTTATCCTGCGTGTAAATTCAAAGTATTATAAAACGTTTAACTGATCTGCGTATTGTGATTTGCCAGACGTAAACAGAAGCAACATGACGGACGAAAGGTTTGTCAGTATTAATGACGATGATTTGGAAAAACTGCTAGAAAACAACTAAAAATACCAAACAATTAATTTATTGTTTTGAAAAGCTCGTGAACTGAATTACTGTTTTGAAAAGCTCATGAACTGAATAACTGTTTTGAAAAGCTCATAAACTGAATTATATTTTTAAAAAGCTGATAAGGGAATAGATCATGAACTGAAATATTGTTTTGAAAAGCTCATGAATTTGTTGTTGTTTACTGTTGTTGTTAAATGTTTAAAAAACAGTTTAATTACTATATTCTCGTCTTTTTAATCCCTTAAATATTTGATTATTCCAAAAGTGTTATTAGGGGATAAAACAGTTATTTAATGTATGGTCAGGCAATAGACCAGAAAATTTTTCCCTCGGTACTGGGAAAATATTCTGGTCTATTGCCTGACTACACATTAAATAACTGTATACTATTTTATAAACATGCCCAATGGATATGTACAGCGAAACATTGTGAATCTGCTATAAGTTGATGTTTTCTCTTCTCATTGTTAAATTGATCTTAATTTATGTTTTATTTTTTTTATTTTTTTCGGTATTTTGTTGAAATCCTATTGATTTTTTTTGTCTTTAGATTACTTGGCCATTGTCGCATTTTATGTAAGGGTTGGATTTTTGTAGGACTGTGTTTATTTTAATGACCTTTCTGGCCTGTGCTATGCCCATTTCTAGTGTTTGGCTGGTGAAATCCCTCGGTGACCTCTCGTCAACTGCAGAGGAACCAACCCAGTGGTTTTAAAATATAGGTAAAGCAATAATGAATACATATGATGAATTTTGTTATGTCATATGTACGCTTCAAGGAGTAACCTCTCATAAGTAGCATTAGAATCAAATCAAAGGAAAGCCGACATTAAAACATCGCAATATGAAGTACTCATACCCAAACAAACCAAAATAGACAACAAAGGTCAGAGGTAAAGACATAAACAATGTGCATTACAAGGAATGAGAGGCATGTTTCAGGGGTTTGGAATTAAGATTATTCCTGCAAATTCAATATGGCTAAAATAATTTGTGGTAACATGTATGCCAGACAAGTCTGACATTATTTAAATGAAACATATGCTCTGCGATGCTATCGAGATAAGTCCTTAAAAGATATGAAAATTTAAAAGAAAATTATAAACGAACATAAGGGAACGAACATTTAATTTAAAGCGGGTATGATTTTTTCTCAGAGAAATTGTTTTTATTATTTTTTTTTTTTTTGCAGGGATTAGTCACAATATTATTCAAAGTTAAACATTATACTATAAGGGGTGAAACTGTCTTCAGAATTTTTTTTCTGCCTGTTCCATAAAGTTGGACATCAGAATATTTTTCGTGAAAACCATAACCCACCCTCAGAGTTAAATGATCGTTCCCTAACGGGGTGTTAGCTGTTTGACAAAACTTTAAGTGGCGTCCTCGAATATGAGCGAAAGGATACATTTATTAAGTAAGAAAAATTAATGGTATAGTCTACGGTGTGTATCAAAATGCAAAAGAATCAAGTATTAGTACCGAGAAATTTAAATGTTTGCCGGCAATCATATCTTGATTATTTCTCCTTGCATATTGAAGTTTAGAAATATATTTTTAATTTTAGGATAAACCGCGTTCAAGTCATTCTATCTCAGCTAGGACCAGGGCTGAGGTCAAAATTTGTTGTCCGTGGTCATTCGTCTGTAAACTTTAAACATTTTCATCTTTTACTCTGATGCCTCTTGGCCAAATAATCTGAAGTTTACACGACTCGTCTTTAATGGGCATTTTATATAAAATCATATCTTACCGATTGGACATCTAACATTGCTGCTATTGGCAATTCCGCACACTGATTGAAATGAAAAGATGTGGGGTATATGTCAGAGAGACTGCACTCCTACCATGAGCAAAATTAAGTAATGTACAAATCTAGAGGTTTTCACAAGGATTTCAAGTGTAGAATACCACTCCTTGTGAAAAGCTCTACATCGCCCCAATTAAAAAATTGTGTATGCATAAAATAATAAGTGCTCTTATCTAAATATTATCAAAAATAACCATGTAACAAAACATTGAACACAAAGAAAAACCTATAAGCATGAATGGTACAATTTTAATCTCATTTTTTTAGAATAGTCATATAAAAAATTTCTTGTTTTTTGATAGATATAAAGTTACATCAAAACTATTAATTTTTTAACATGCAAGGTAATTTTAAAAATATTTCCAATTTGGATTTAATAAGGTTACCTAACTTATAATTTATGCAAAAATAAGCAATATTCAATATTTTACGATGGATACATATCGATATCAAGAAAATTCCATTTTTAAACATTTACGCAAAATACATTTGACACTTCATAGTGTTGTTTATATTGTAGCTAAATTTGTACAATTGTATAACATTTTCTACTCCCTGTCTATAAATATTTCATATTGGCATTTGCACAACCCATGTTTTCTTTGACTTCTAAT